>VKOC01006629.1:0-12140 GCA_009364415.1 Spea multiplicata
AAACATTTTGAGATAAAACAGATACAAAGTTTTATTTTGGGCTGCAGAGGGTGTATACTATCTTGTTCATACATTTCCTATTATATATATTATATACCTAAGCAGGTATTTACATATTACCTTTAATAGTAATGGGTTAATTATAACAAAAATCTTAACACGTCCATTGTCATTCTTATTACCGGATCATATTCTTCTGTGATCCAGGGAGTTTTGAGAAAGGCCAGAAACTGAACAGAAGGCCTCAAGAAGATGTGGCCAACAATATGCAAGAATGGCCTCATCACGTTAGATGTGGCCAACAATATGCAAGAATGGCCTCATCACGTTAGAGCCCAGCTGACTAATTCAGTTCTGTGATAAAAGATGACAATAGCCATAATTTAGCCCAAAATGTTGCAGTCTAATGCCTTAACCCAAACATTTCTGTGACAATTGGCAGTTCCCCATTTTCTGGTCTAATTTCCGGTAAAATAGAGTAAAAATGGAAGGACAAAAAGACTTGAGAGGGCCAGGGCCATCTTTATCACTGAACCAGAGGGGAGCTTTGTGAACAGAAGAGGTCATGGGTTACTGAAAATTCGGGGGGCAAAAGAATGATATCTTGGTCTGTGGAAGATGACAAAGACCACTAGGGAGCTAGGATACAAACCAAGCTTTTATATGATTAGCACACTTCTGTAAGTAGCATGCAATCTGTTTTTTTCTTGACACGTTGAGCATAATTTTCGTATAAAGACATATTACACGCGCCAGCATCAGAGGTTTGCAGATTGCAACGTGGTGTCTTCACAGCTGAACATCATGTGTTCCAATGAAAAGTGCCAAACTAAAAAGAGTGCAGGGACGTTAACGGAAAAGTGTTCAAATGGTGCCAAAAGCACCAAAAATGATGTCAATATAAATGTTGCTTTGTGGTCTTTCATGATCTAAAGCTTAAAGAAAATATATTTTTTTTACTCCATTTTGAGGATTTGAATAAATTTGTAGCTCTAGATTCTAGCAAATGATCCTCCATCCGGGAGCTGACCTGGAAGGGAGCGAGGGGTTTGGTAAACAACCTATTATGCTGAATATGAATGTTTTATAACAGAATAGGACATTAGTAACAAACGTCCAACTACTGGTAAATGCCCCAAACCTCTCCAGAACGAGTTCTTTAATAATTCCCCGCTCATATTTTCTCTGGCCCTGCTTGATCAGAACTTTATTCTGTGAAATTAAAAGAGGTCATTGAGAGGGTGAAAAGTGTTTGTTTTTACTAAGAGTAAAGAAAAGCCAAAATGTGTGAATTGTTCTCATATAATTAAATGTTTTGAGATAAAAATACAAATTACATATCTGCGTTAATTTACTTCGTTAACGTGCAAGCGCTACCAATTAATGTTGTGTCTACAGACCGGCCCCTTTAAGCTCTTGCTCTTTCTCACCAGCTTGGACTACAGTAGCCGACTCGCAGCTCCGCTGGATGGCAATGGCCAGTAGGGCCTGTCCTTGTTTTGGCTAGCAGGTGCTTGTTTAGATGGGGTCTAGAAATAGGAAACTAATAAGAAACTAATCCCTAAGACCCCTAGTTTTTGCAGTGCACCTTTACATCTTAACAAGGATCTTTCAGCGGCAATTTGGTTTCCATGGCCTTCAGAACTGATTATGGATTTGTTCATGTGTTCGAACGTTAAAAATGACAGTAAAATGCCAATGACACCAAAACATATGAAATTCAATTATTATTAATTTGGCTCAAAAGCTCTCTACTGAGAGGCTACGCACAGAAAGTTCTGGAATCTTTCCTTATACTTCTTAAGACGATTTGTGTCTTAATGTAAATTTATCTTGATGAATATAAGCTATGATGTTCCAAAGCTGTTGGTCAATGTTATGGCGCTGCAACAGTTAAAGAGATCTGTCTTTTTACTAAGAAATTATTTAGGGAGAAGATGAGTTAAAAGGAGATTATATCCTCAGCGCAAATGAACAGAATACTTTGTGAGTAAAAATTATGGTTGTTCCACTTAATCGTTTCAAAGATTGAATGCAGCAATCAATGAAACCTGAGTGTCTGAATTATTTGTCTTCAGAGCTCACAGTTTAGTATAAAAGGTTCTCTTGTATGAGTTACATCATTTCTCTGTGCTCTAGATTTTTTGTGGGTGTCGCAGTTTTCTGTTTTTTTGGGGGGTAAAAAACCTTCATGGTGCTCGGTTTGTAACGCCTGCAGTTTTGCCAAGATTGTTACTTGATAAATGGCCGCTGAGTGGCCTTGATGGTGGATAGACTGGTGTCAGGAGATTATTCTGAGATTGTGTGTTTGTTAATTTTATCACAAAGACGCTAAATGTGTTTCATGGGCTGTAGGTTCTGGGATGGACAATAAGTCTTCTGCTAGATAAGGCCTCAAAAACCATAGCAGACCCTATAAATGCAGCGGCGTCGTGGAACAGGACCCACAAGATTATTAGACAGAACAAGGGCCTTACAGAAACCAGGGAGGCTCGCACGTGGCTGGCAGGCAACAAGGGTTTTTCAGGGGCATGGATGGTAAAAAAGCGGCAGTCATGTTGGCTTAAGAAGTCCACAGCCTGTGGTGGGCACAGTAATAATATTAATGGATCTGTAAATTCACACTCACTGCCCAGAAGAGGGAATTTGAGTCACGGGAGGGTTAACGTCAGTTGGAAGTCTGCAGTTATTTTAGAATATCCTTTTGTCCTGCTAACATTTGATAGGCTTTTAACTGCATTTAATGCACCTCACTAGGGCGCCTTTATCAGCACCAGCCGGACATCCGGTTAAACACATCCAACATTTCCTGATGTATTTCCTCTGACAGAACAAAGGAACCATCTGACCTCCTCTTCCTATCTCCATCC
Source organism: Spea multiplicata (assembly GCA_009364415.1). Taxonomy (NCBI): domain Eukaryota; kingdom Metazoa; phylum Chordata; class Amphibia; order Anura; family Pelobatidae; genus Spea; species Spea multiplicata. The sequence continues at coordinate 2,871 of VKOC01006629.1, forward strand.
CAAGGTTGTCAGACTATACAATTGTGAACAATAGGGTGCAGGTTTGCTAAGGGGTGCCACCCTGCCACGCACAGGGAGAGGGCACCGCGGGTGCCCGGGGCAGTATGATGATCACAATTCCTGCCTTTTAAGGAGATTTTGTGAAGCTGGTAGCTAAGCTTGTTTCTTGAAGTCAGCATTCGTTGGTTGTTTTGTCACCAAGTAAATTGTGTGTAAATCAGGGTTTTCCAGTTCTAAAAGTACATTTTTTTTTATCATTGTATAAAAGTATCAGTATCTTGTAAAGAGACATATTTTGTCCTACTTACTTAGACCATAAATTATCCATGCAAATAAAAGAAGAATGAATGCAGTCTGCATGGCGTTGGTATCGTGGTAGCGCCACCGTTTTAGATCAGTTGGAATCTTCACAATGAGATCACTCCGTGTTGGTTAATGAGGCAGAATTTAAGGGTTAATGAGATGCTTATCAGTGGGGAGCACAGCAAGGAGTTTTCGGGTTTCAAAGTGAAGGAAACTTCAGGAATTCCTGAAAGCTTGGGATGTACATAAAGCTATCCTAAAGAATAAAAGGTAAAAACAACAGCACAAGGGCAGACCAGATCAGGACCATGAAGGTCGCATGGGCTAAAGTTTATAACAGATTTATCCAAGAAAAAGCTGGGTTTTCCGCCGATATATCTGCTGTTTTTTGTGTTCTGGAAAAGAGCCACATGAACCAAAAAACATAAAAAACTTCATTGGCAGCTAATTTTGCACCGAGATAACCCGGGTGTACCTTGGTCACTTTAAATTAACCCTCATACAATCACTAGAAGTTTGCCTTTGTAGCATTATTTTCGGCCGGGGGCACAAGACTGAGTTTTGAATCTGAACACAGAGCCATCTTTCTTCTGACACAGAAATGCGGAGACACTTGAGGCTCTTCTGAGGTTTGTGCCTTTAATTTATAAAACCACATTAATTTTATTAGACAACGGGAATGAATGGGCCGGAGAAAATGGCTTTACTATAATAAGGATGGTGCAGAATCACAAGCTGATCGCACAACACACAGAACACACAGCCGGCCGATGGTTACCGCATTATTTCCTTGGCTGACAAATGACACAACAGTTCTGGGTCTGGCTGGGTTACATTGTATATCACAAGCTTTTATTAAACATTAAAATGCCAAATCCTGTATGGAATGACTGGAAAAGGGTTTTATCCACATTCTCATTTTTAGTTCTAGAAAGTCCTGCAGGGGTCTTTGTGCATAAAGTGCAACGACTGGCCCAGCATGAGAATAATCGCATCATCAACTCTACAGAAAGTAGCTTTTTTCTAAATATACCAGCCCAACTTCCTGTTATTTTTTTGCAAGCCGCATCTGTAGACTAACCAAGAACAGAACTTAAACCGCAAGGAGGTGAATGGTGGAGAAAATGTTAAACTGGTGATAGAAACATAGAATTTGCCAGCAGATCGGCCCCATTCGGCCCCATCTAGTCTGCCCATTTTTTCTGCTTTAAAGACTGAAACCTTAATCGGCCATTGGTCTCATCTGCCCACTTCTGTTGGGCGTCTGTTCCACTTATCTACCATACTCTGAGTGAAGTAAAACTTCATTACATTGTGTGGCCCCTAATTATTAAGATAATGATGATAGATGACACTATTAGATATAATAACACCACACTGATTAATACGGAAATCTTTGCTTCTTGTAGATTTTCTACAGAGCTGAGAGGTTCATGCTGTAAAATGTGCGGTTTAGTTTCATGTATGAAACATGCTAAATACTTATGTTGGCTTCCTAATATATCACAAACACATCATACAGTTTTGCTTTTCTAGAGCTTTTACACAGAGGCTCAGATGTTTGCATTCGATATTTACTCTTATACCATGTCTGTACTCTGCGTGTAGATCTGTCGCATTACAGCAAAAAAAAAAACAAATTGCAACTTTTTAAAAAAATTCTTTTAACTTTTTTTTTAAACTCAAGTTGGTTCCGTTTTGTCCACAGAACAGGTATTGCTGGGACTAAAATGTGAAATTCTGCTGTTCTTAAAATTTGTCAACAGAATTCTGGTCCATGTGTTGATTTTTTTTGTTTTTCCATGATTTTATACATTCGCTTGGATGTGATGGCGTTGGGTATGTTACTATTTTTAAATATATTCAAGTTTAGAGCCAGAGTCAGACACAGAGAAATATTCCTACTGAAAATGTATAAATAATTTTACAAACTGATCGATCTAAAGTGACCTAAACTTATTAATATTTCTTCACGATAAAACTCCCCATAATCTGCCAAATGAATGACGACATTAGAAATGCTGTGAAGTAAAATCAGATTCCTTGATGGTCAGTAAATGTGCAGGCTGCGGGACAATTTCCCTTTTACACAGTTTTGTGCCACAGCAGTCTCCTGCTCTTTTAAAATCTAAAATCGGTTCCCCCTGACATGAAAACATCCATTTTGATTCCTAATCCTTCAGTTACATCAAGGCCCAGCACTGTTTATATATATAATTAATGGGAGTTTTACCAAATGTTCCCCATAGCAGCCAGACTGTCAGCTCCCAGTACAAGACGCGTTCCTCCCCTGACCAGGAGTTGTTATTTTTGGGCAGTTTCGTGTGATTTAGGCAGAATACTTGGATTCCACACCGAGGAAGGCATCAGGCCAGCAGATGTAAGAGAAGGCGTTTGAAGAGTCTGGGGGTGAGAAGGCGCAGAGCGGCCCCCACCTCGGTGCTTTTAGAAGCTAACACAATAAATGTATCTTTAAGGCTTCATATGCCAATATTATCAATATGTTAGTGGCAAACTGGTTCTATTATGCGCCTTTTGAGTGGCGTTTGGCAGGTTCCGTCTATGGATCAATGCGTTGGAGCAATGACGCATAATCGGTGAATTTAGGGGCTTTTTGGGCCTCCCCTGCGGGGCAGGATTATATGGCGTCACTTTGTGGTTTCCTTTATAAGGCCAGTTGCTTCTTTTCTGCCATCACAATCTAGGTTTCCTCGGCACAATGGAGCAGACGTTTGTAAAATGTAATGAGACCTCAGCAAAGTGACACAAAATAAAAAGACAGAAACGTATTTGCTGAAGTCTGCGCTGATAACTCTTTGGTTTTGGGCGATAATAATACTGGTTTATTGGGCAGGGATGGAGGTTGTCAGAGGCCACCTGTACCTACTTTATGGCCAATGTGCGCTGGTTTCCAATGTAAAGTGAAATCTGGTCGATATATATATATATCTGTGTATACGGTATATATATATATATATATATAAATACCACTTTGTGTTCACTTATTTGGTGAGCAGACGCAATGCTTTTGTGAGTTGCAAATCGTGAATGGGGTGAACCCAAGTTTTTGCTATAACTCATTTGTTTGATTATTTCAATGGTTTTTATACAGGATGTTATAATGCGTTATGAATATTATTACCCGTTAAGGATTCCGCTTTCATTGGGTTTAGGGCTGCACCGTCCGGTATATTTCCAGACACTGCTGCGTTTGTTTGGAGTATTTTGTCCTGGGAGCGCTTTGAAGGATGGTGAAAAGACGTCTGCTCGCTGCCTGCAGCCCGTCCTGCGTATCCCAGGGGCCGCATGAACTGCTGCCCACAGACTGGATCAACACAAAAAACCTTGTGTCATTTCCATGTAATGAGGGCAACGAGCAGAACGCCAGCACAATATGCCTTTCTTAAAGGCAGCCCATAGGTAAAGCAGGACCGGTTTTGGAAACCCCGGGCTGTATATTGGGATCGATATTAATTTGGGAATATATTAGACATGAATTATTTGCTGGGTATTTTCCATCTGCAGAAGATGCAAATATTAGGTTTTTAGGATCTCTAAGCAAAAAAAAAGGATTTAGGTGACGGCATTTAATTTATGTAAAAAAGGTGCTGGAATTTATGACATAGAAACCTAGAATTTGCCGCAGATCAGACCCATTTGGCTCGTCTAGTCGCCCATTTTTCCTCCTTAACCAGGTTTTGGTCACTATTGTTAGACTCTACCACTTCTGATGGGAGGCTGTTCCATTTATCTACCACCCTCTCGGTAAAGAAAAATAAATTGACACGTTGCAGAGTAATTGTAATTTTATCAAAATTATTTATTTTGTTTATAATGTTGCTTTAAATGAATGACCTAACATCTAACGTGGAATTATAGAGTGTTTGTAACCTGGTGATAGCAACATCTAAAGACAACCTAATCTTTGGGGGATGACACGCGCATGCGTGTAATAAACGTACATCTTCTCCTATACCTGCTGGATAATTGATATAATAGAAACAAGATGTTGGAGGACAATGAGCTCCTTTATCTAGCGCTTGGTATAAACGTCTGTCACAGGATTGGAATATTTGACATTAGATGCTATGAATAGAGTTTTGGTCGGCCTGTTAGAGTAATTCAGCCCGAGTCGAGTTCTCGACAAGCAGGGAAAGTTTAATCTGAAATGTTTAAAACATCTGGACCTGGTGGCCAAACATTCGCTGCGAGAAAGATTTCCACTGAAATACTTCCATAAGCTGCAGTTTTGTTGCACCCGCAAGTAACTTAATTGAAATAAGGTGATAACCCCTGAAGAGTCAAACAAAATATAAGCTTTTTTTTAACAAAAGAAACATTTCCATATCTGAGAGAATTGGGGCTACTACTGGCCTGGAATTGGTGCTTTGGAGAAAGATCCGGGGACTCCTTTAATGCTTTATTGCTAGGATTTTTAAGTTCTAGGCAAAGAAGGACAAAGGATACACGGGGGGGGGGGGTATAATTTTATCCGTTATAAAGAAAGGATCATCAGAAATGATTTTGTTTTGTCTGAGATATAAAAGTTCCGTCTTCTTTTGTATCCCAGGAAGCTCTGTCGGTGGTGAGCGACGACCATACTTTGTTTGATTCATCGTATGGAGCATCCTCTCATCTCACGAAGGCTGACATGACCGCCTCAGGGAACCCCGACTATGGCCAAGCTCACAAAATCAACCCTCTGCCCCCACAGCAGGAGTGGATCAACCAGCCAATGCGGGTCAACATCAAAAGGGAATACGATCACATCAATGGATCCAGGTACGAAGCCCACAATGAAGACCCCTTCCGCAGTGGGGTAACGCGGTAAAATCTGCACAAGAATCGCTCTTTTAGGGCATAGATGTTTTCCTGTGTATGGAGGATTATCCAGCGTCACCTAGCGTGGGGTTGGCCTTCAAGTGGCATTTTTTTCATTTGGTTCAGATAGGGCAGGTTGTGGGCAACCAATGGCCCCATTACTTTGATAGCCCTCCTGGCTGGCTGTTTTTGGAACATAAAGAGATATCTACAATACTGAGGGACTGAAGAGCTGACAACCTGCAGACAGGTGACTTGGCTATTATGCACATCGTCACAAAAAATGTAATTGCTGTCCCACAGTGGATATTAATTTAAAAAGTAAACTGAGTGGTGTAAGCTTTCTGCAAATAAAAATGCTTACGGTTTATTCATAGAGCCAATTACTGTAAGAATACTGGGTGTCTGGCCAGCATTACATAGTATATGTGTGGGGTCATATGAAAGCTGTTGTGGTGCATACATGGCCAAGCGGCCCCCGGTTGGTAAGAAACACAGTTTAGAAGATTGAGACTAAGTGAAATTGGATTAAATTAGAGAAAGCCCTCCATCTGGATTTTTCTTTGTTGTCGGAATAAAAGCATGGATGTGTGCATTAAACGCAGGTATAAGGAGGGTCCTCAGATATTGCAGCATTAACCTGGTCCACGTGTGCAGCGCAACCCCAGCAGCTCCAGCACACCCACCGGGGCAATCGTTCACAGCCCCTGGGAAGGGGAAGAGATTTTTGGTCTGTTGCCTGGAACAACAGTAGCCAAAGAAGAAAACTTAAATTCAAACATATGTTAGTCAACATCTTCTATCTAGCGTGCAGCACCGGCAGACCAGCGCACATTCGGAAAAAATTATGGATGAACTGTTAACCCTCGTGAGAGATCAGAAACACATTAAACGGGAAAACCCTGCTACTCGCAGTCTGCGGAACAGACAACAACAACCTGTTACTGCAGACTATCTGAAAGCGGATCGATAATCTGCACGCCACGGCCTGCAACGCAATATAAACTCTGCATAATCCACTATGATACCACCCTGTACCTGCACCGTGATAGAACCCTGTGATTTTATTTGTTCACTGAGAGGGTAGTAGATAAGTGGAACAGCCTCCCAACAGAGGTGGTAGAGGTCCATACAGTGAGGGTATTAAACATGCATGGGATAGACATACGGCTCCTGAATCTAAGACGAGACCAACCACTGATTAAGGTTTGAGTCTTTACAGCAGGAGAAACGGGCAAGGGGCCGAATGGGGCCGATCTGCTGGCAGATTGTAAGATTTCTATCTGATCATATGCTGGAGTGTTGTGCTGTTATATGGTGCAGCATTGTGTTACAATGTTACTCTGTGTGGTAATGGAGTGTTCATGATGAAACTGAAGCAGTGTGACTGTGAAACGTTGTGAGGAGAACTAAAATGAGGGGGTTTATTAATCTGAACCCCTAAGGATGACTTTCGAGTAGGGCCCACTCAGCTATACCCCATGAGGCATAGTTAATGAGATAAAAGAGATAAAGTGTTTCAACCCTCCAGTAACTCATCGGCTGGTGAATAAAGACTAGCAAGTAATATCACAATTACTACAGCTGGGATCACAATGAATGTCTTGTATTTGCTTTTTGATGCTTTTTGTGATACTTTCCAGACAAAGTGAATGAAATGCTTCATTCTGCTACATGATCGCATCATTCACGGTAACCACGCTTTCCTTGTCCCAGGGAATCGCCGGTGGACTGCAGCATCAACAAGTGCAGCAAACTCATCGGAGGTTCGGAAACGAACGCAATGACTTACAACAGCTACATGGATGAGAAAACGGCTCCTCCGCCAAACATGACCACCAATGAGAGGAGAGTCATCGTGCCGGCAGGTATATACAGATACATTAACGGTATACGGCCAGGGGTCTCACAATATCACTGCCAATACACGGCAAATATATATGCAAAAAAAATAGTATTGTAAAAAAAAAAAATGAGTATTGTAGTCGTGTACGATAGCATAAAATTAGTATTAAATGATTTCACTTCTTTGGAGAAATGATCTGAAAACTAAAGTAGCATCTTTAATGTGTGTATGCATTATCACCAAACCTCTTACATTTTAAATATGTATACAGTATTATTTCCACCCTTTTCTGTAGTTTTTACATGTTCTGTGGTTAGAACTCCAGGTTCTGAACGCCCAGATCTTTAGATGCACTCCATCAAGGGTTAAGCAGATTACATGGGCCCCAAATTCTCTTCTGCCATTAAAAATATATGCTTGAGGTTTTCAGACTACGTCTTCTGATCAGTTAGGTTTTCTTCTGATCCCACCCACAAAGGGTTAATGGATTTAATCTGCAGAATAACATGCTTTAACCTGTTTCTGTGGCCAGATCCCACCCTGTGGACACAGGATCACGTACGGCAGTGGCTGGAATGGGCTATCAAGGAGTATGGGCTCATGGAAATCGACCCCTCACTCTTTCACAATATGGATGGCAAAGAACTGTGTAAAATGGGTAAAGAGGATTTCCTCCGGAGCACGACTCTCTACAACACCGAAGTCCTGCTCTCTCACCTCAGCTACCTCAGGGAAAGTAAGTAGGATCTATTGTTCCTCAAACTCATTAATATAGAAGCCAAAGACAAATACCAAGACTGTAATGGAGTAAAGCTACCAAATTCGCTCGCAGGGCTTGGCAGCCCAATGTTCAGAAATGTAATCAGTTGTGGACGTAAGAAACATAAAATAACCGATCTCCCCAGTAAAACTACTCACGTTATGGGGCAAAATTTGAGGTAAAGGAGAACCAGTGGGGATCGGGCCATGGAGGGAATTACGTGTGGTTACAATAGAACCAGGTCCACCAAATAATCTCAGCGTAATCTCACACCATGAATGATTCATTACGGGCTTCCTCGCAAGATGTAAGCGCCATGGGCAGTAATTTAAGTGGCTGCAATGTTTTCTATAATGTTTTTTCTTTATAGAAATTCTTTTCTCTTTCAAACTATAATAATCTGGTATGAATCAGTACAGTACAGAGAAGGAAGCCTCTTGACCTTGCCCATACTTGGTTTAATGGAGTAACTGAACCCCCAGTTCCCTGAATGCTATGAAGCACAATAATAGTATTAGGAGGGCCGGGCCGGGGGGTCCCTTGAGCACAAGGAACCGGCCTTGCCACAAACAAATACCATGTTCCTTGTGTAGAGTAGACGTTTAAGACTCTGATCTCTAACATCAAAACCTTACGTCAACCTTTAGTGAATTTGAGGTTTACAATCCCACACAAGGAGGCTAGAGAATTACTTGGACCCCATTCCTTATCATAATATTAAGCAGACATCTGTATTCCATGTGTGTCGGACCTAACCCATCTATTACACCATTCAACCATTAACGACCCCTGACCTGCCTCCCACCGGGGTTGCACTGTATTGACAAGAAGAGTCTCTAAGACTTAGTATTTTACGAATGAACTCTTTTCATAAAATGCCAAATTATTAAGGTCTCCATTCTCTTGTCCACAGGTCAGTCTGGAACTCATTAAGCCACTTTTTTTAAGCAACCATACTGTTTCTGCCCATGGGCTTAGATTAGCTCCATATATTAAAAAATAATCCCAACAAAGGACTTTCCCAAGATGCTGAAAAGCCCATTTTCAGTAAAAAAGAGAATCCTGAAAATCCACAGAATATCCACTGCATTCTTTTTTTTACATATTTCCCCAGCAAGTTAAAAACAGACCTTATGATTACTCAGACTCAGGAGAACATTGATCTAGCATAATGAAATCTCATGTTCTCTGATCCTGTGATTTTAGTTAACATTTGTAAAAATTAACTGATATTTAATAATAAAAAGGTCTGTTACGGTACCTGATTTGATTTCACTGAACACTTTAGTACCCAATATTACAATACATAGAGAATGTACCCCATATTACAATACATAGAGAATGTACCCCATATTACAATACATAGAGAATGTACCCAATATTACAATACATAGAGAATGTACACAATATTACAATACATAGAGAAATGTACCCAATATTACAATACATAGAGAATGTACCCCATATTACAATACATAGAGAATGTACCCCATATTACAATACATAGAGAATGTACCCAATATTACAATACATAGAGAAT
>VKOC01006631.1:0-12790 GCA_009364415.1 Spea multiplicata
CGCGCCTGCTGCAGACTGGGTAAGTAGGTACCCCGGACACCTTCATTATACGTTATTGTGAAGGACTAACCCTGCAGCAAGAGCTAAGCTTTGAGCAGGCCTCTGATCCCTACTTGTTTCTATAAATCTTATAATCTTTATGTGATGCCGTTTGTCCGCAGAGCACTGTGGAATATGATGGTGCTATATAAACAAATAACTAAGAATAATAAAACATAATTATAAAGTTTCTGCCCCAATATAACTATGGTTTATGTAGGGCCAGCTTAGAAATACACCAGGGCTACCTTTTTGAATGGACAATGAAGTCTGTGAATTGAAACTTCCACTAAACTGTTGACATTGATAACAAAAATCTGTGATACACCGCACTGTTCATTAAAGCCATGCTGGCTTAAAATAGCGAGCATGGCTTTAATTCTATATGCAAAATTACCATAATTGGCACATATGAATTTGTCTAAAACTGGTATTCTCTATTTTATAATTTATTATTGTTCAATATTTAATAAAATAGTGTTATGTAGAAAATGTATGTTATTTCCATTCTGATGCCTCTGGTAAAGATATAAATAAATTGGAGAACATTTCTACATGTACATGCACATCTCATTTGTCACTCTTTCTCTCATTACACATTACTTCCCTTAAAAATGTATAGTGAAATAGGTAATGTTTAGCAGGGTATTGCCATATTCATAGTTTCCCATAAGTTTTGGTGGGGGAGTGGTATCCAGCCTGTAGATCATTATGCCCCTTAGCACAACTAGTCTGTCTCCTCCTAACCCCCATATGGATTAGGATTTTAGGAACAGAAGTTCAGATGCTAAGATCTCAGGAGTTAATATGTTGTGTATAATGCGGTGACCGGCAGTACTGTTGTCTGGATTAAGACTTCCACTGGGTTTGCGTAGACTTTAGGGTCTTCCCAGTGCAAAAAAAGTACAACAAACTTCTACAAACAATATAGTGTTTATTGGCTTGAGTGGTGTTTCCAATAATAAAATCCATCTATATAGGTCTTTTTTGAAGCCAAGAATATAAAGGAAAGTGAAAATACATGAAAACAATGTCCAAATATTGAAAGGAATATAAAAGTAGATTAAAAACATCAACATTGCCAGTTTATGCATTACAATATTTTATCGATGGAGCTTTCCTACTAATGGTTCTATAAAGGGAATTTACCATCCCGGCCCATTTACACTCCTACCTTTAAGACCCACTAGGGTTAGGGAACACCTGCCATGCCAGCTGCTCTGGACTGCAACTCACATCAAGCTCTACAACATCTAGAATGTTGAAGGTTTGCATCCTCCGACACACATTGATTGAGTTAAGTTGCGTTTCCTCATCGAGTGAGGGTTTAAGCAAAACTTTATGCATAGAACGAACTGCACACCCCTCTGATTCTCTCTCTGCGTCTGAAACTTCCACTGAGTTTCTTGAAATATTCTGACAAACCATTAGGGGGAATAAACTTAAGGTTCAGTAGATCCAGCAGATAAAGTGAAGAGACAAGCAAAAACTGCCTGCTACTCACTCGGATGACCTGTCTTTAAAAGCTTTTTGTATTGTTAGATCAGGGCTTGATGCCAGAAACACTGCACTTCGCTGTTCATATACCTTGAGAATTTCGAAACATAAAATATCATGCGCTGTAAGTGCATCCCCAGGAATGTAAAAATAGTTTACTTAAGATTGTAAGTATAATGATGCAATGGTATGGGCGCTGGGGTACTGTTAGTGGGAAATTATGATACCACCTTTCTAATTGAGCTGATCCTTCTAATATCAACATTTGATAGACAATTCAGTTTTGTCAAATTCAGGCATAAATTAACAATAGGCCAAAAAGATAATTTGCCCCAAAGCCCATACAGACAACAAGTCCCCTTGCTGCTGCCAATTTTTTTCCTGCATTACCCAGAAGGAACATAGTGCTTGTTGCGCTGAGTGATGTGGGGGGGACAGCTTTGTGTCTGAGGTCCTTTCCTGCAGCAAGGATATTTGCAGAGACACTCAGACAATGTTATTGGAGAACAATCAGTGAGGATGGAGGGAACGTTTGTCCCCATCATGTGCAATGTCAGTAAGAGTGGAAACTGTATGACTCTTAGCCAGCAGCCTACGGTCAAATCACTAGACATACTCTAGGAGGTTTGATCCGAGTGCATTAAAGTCAGAAGGTATGCAGGTGTGTATGTATTAGTATGGGGATAACTGCATGAATGCATGTGGTTGTTTCTGCATACCTGTGTTTATAAATGTTGACGTTGTGTATCTATGTATATTAGTGCGGAAGCAAAATGGAAGTAGCAGTTTCCCTGCTTCTATGTTAAACAATCCTTGTTACACTGTTTGGCAGATAGTTGACTAGGTTTGTGCATTCAGTTGGATGGCACAACTTTTTATCGAAAGAAATACTTGCTTTGCGATGACTGTCCCTACCTTGTCTGAGGAAGCTATGCCAAATGGCTTTATTTGGCCTAATATTGTGGTCAACAAAACACTGCAGAAAACTCCCTCAATATGAGCCGTCCAGTCACATCTCACACATTCGCCAAATGATCACACAGAGAACATTTAAGGGGAGCGCGGGCAGGATGAAAAGAATTCCAGTTGCTTTGCAATTTTAGGTAGTCTTGACACCTTAGTGACTTTGCGTGGAGCTCCATTTGCAAATATTGACAATTGTTTCACAAGTGACAAGTAATGAATAGAAGGTTCTAATGACGGGAACAATTGGTTTCCATGGTGATAAGAAAACACTTTGTGTGATACTATTTGCAAAGCCGCTTGGCTTGGACCCTCTACTTGATGGATTGTTGGCCTCCAGCAAGTATGGATCCCTGCAGGACTCAAGGTCAAATGGGAATGCGTGAGCATGGATGCAGTATCTGACTGCACGTGCAAGAAGTTAGCAGCAGTCAGTAAAATACTATTCTTGAAAGAAGGAAATTAGTGAAGGGATAGCCCTTATTGTCTTCAACAATACCTTAAAAGATTCTTAGCTTCACGAGATGGCAACAATTCTCTAGATTGTAAGCTTGCAACCAGCGTCCTCTTCATCTAATGTATCTAATGTTTGTCTGTTCTAGTTTTTATCCTACCCTTTAAATGTATGGACTGTTAGAGGCGCCAGAAAAATTGTATCCGTTATAGAAGTAAAGGATGATAATTGATATGGTCTTCTAATTAGCCTCCAAGAGAAGGTGGCAATTATTTCACTTCATTAATTAAATAGCGATGATTTATTGAATTGTTTGTATAGCATTAGAATCTTTCTTTTATTTTTCTCTTTTGTTTTCCAGAATTCAGAAACATAACTCTTTCAACAATAAAATAAAAGAACTATGCTTTTCATTTTCATTGTTGTACCCCAGGCATCATTAAACTCTTGCAATAGCCGTCAGGAAAATGTTCCTGCCATGCGTCAAGATTGGAAACCGCTCACACAATATCTGGAATCAGGCTGAGCTTGCAGTATTTCAAGAAGATACAAAAAAAAAGTTTTATCTCCCATAGGATGGTGGAACAGTAGAAAGTGTCATTGGCCTGGAGGTAGGGGAAAGAAAAGTAGATCTTGAATGGAAAAAAACTAAAGCCGAATTTATACTAGCACAGCAGTTTAACTTCTCAAATCTCAACGGAAAAAATATAACAGTAACACTATCTCCAATTATGCTACATCACTTCTACGGAGCAATCCAACACAAAAATGTTATTCGACTTATCTTCTCTCCATATTCAAGGACAAATTATACATTTGAAAAACAGCAAACTATACTTTTAATGGGAGCGTTGATAGCTGCATTCATTTATCCAAGTATAAACTACAGATTTTTTTTAAGGCAATGTTTTTGTTTTGTCGGTTATACCAGAATATTTGTTCCAAAAAGTAAGGGGAGTTGTCGTGGGCACCTAACTCCATGCTTTAAAATACTTTCGCCAAAGATAGTAATCTAGCAAAAGAATAATTTAACAGTCATCCAAATTCTGAGAACGAGATTATATATTTGCTTGTTTTTATGTTAGACACCATTACGTATATATTTATTTAGTAGTCTTGTGCTTTCAAATTCGTACAAGACTTAATTTTAACAAAATTTGCGTCTGAATCACCGAATGTTGAAAAATGAGGAAGAAACCCAACAAAAGAAAACAAGAGATAGCATTTGCATTTCCTTTTTTTACTCTCATTCACACTTACACTCACATGTTCATCCACACTCTCATGCTCTTTTAGTCTCTCCGATGATTACTTCCATATCCCTGTCTCCTTTCCCCGCTTCTTCTTTTGCCTCCTTTCTTCTGTCTTCATCAACTTCTATCTGTGTCTTCTTTCGCATCCACTTATCCGTGGGGGATTTTTGCAAAATGGTGGAGCCTCTGGGCCCACCCTATCCCCTGATTGGGAGAACAGGGGAAAGGCTGCGCCCGCAACTCTGCCCTTTTGCAGAAGTACTCCAAGAGGCCAGAATAATGAAGGCGAATTAACAGGAAAAGAGAGGTGCAGAAATTCTCTGTGAATCCTTTATTCTGTCCTCTCTTGAGTACTTACACAAAAGTGCAGAGTTCCCAGGGGGGTCTGGTTTACAGAGATGTAAATCACAGGGTGAGTGTGAGAGAGTAAATGAGGGTGAGTGAAAACAAATTTTGTTTCTGAATGTAAAAAATCCTCCAACTTTGGTCAGAACCAAAAGGGCAAGAAAATAAATTTGTTCTACAGAAAACTAATGGCTCATCTTTGGTCCATTTGCACAATTCTAATATATGGTGTACTTAACTGTGAAAATATAATGTTTGGGATGGCTGACATATATCGGCTTTAAAGCCAAATATTAAAAGGCCAACAAACTGGCCATCCTGGATAAATGAGAGTATAGAGTTGCCTGGGAGCTCTTAAAAATCCTTTTACAGAGCCTATAAAAATCTACTAGAGTACATTACGCTCTTTAAAAACTTCAAGAACGAGACAAGAATAGCTAGTCTGACATATGCTGAACAGATTCTTCCAAGTATAATTTTTCAGGGGCTCTTGTTAAATAAAGGTCAAGGTGGGTTATAATAAAATATGAGGTCATGCCATAAGAGTCCATGGAAGCTGTATTTGAATTTGGTGAACTATTAGTAAGGAGCAACCTCATAAGAGAAGAAAAGTCTTTTGGAGATTGAATATCACTGATGCAGAAAATGGAAATATTGGCTTAAGATGGGATTTTACGTATGCATGCCATAGCGGATTTTATAGTCATACTGCACAAATCAAAAAAATATACTATTGTGGAATACATGTCTTTGAAGTTTTTTGCAAACATCTGGCAATGTACAAACACCGGCCATCGACTCTACAACCCAACACATTCCATATGATACCAAATTGTTATGGTCATCAAAGGAATTATCTGTGTGAGGCTCTGGTTACTTATATAATGATATAATTGACCACATTGTGGCCAACTCAAGAGTTATATCCTCTCTACTAGAAACAACTAATCCTTCAAGCTAGTTTTTATGATTTTTTAAAGTAAATATAAAAAAAAACATTTATGTGGAAAGTATTTTGTTTTCTTGGACTATTAATCCAACCGCAATCACATTGAAGTGATCACAAATCCAACATGGAAATGTATTTTTAGAGATACGATTAACTAAATGTTTAAAGGGATTTAAATCATTATAACAAACATTTTATATTCATATGGTGTTCATCAGCTCAGCATTTCCATCTTTAGCGGGTAATATCTAAAACTGGTGAGAAATCTTTTCAACATACCACACCTTGGTTTACCTCCCATGCAACTCCATCCAAGTTTTAATCGGCATCATGTGTGTGTATGTGTGTTCTTCAAAGCAGGAGACGTTCTGATTACATGAACGTTCTGATCAACATTCTCCATTTCCATGGTCTTGAATGAAAAAGATGGGGTAGGTCCCTAATTATAGCAATGAAGAGTTTCCTGGAAAGTAAGACAGCTGTGTTTTTATCCCGCCAAGACTACAATCAGATCGTTAAAATGGTTTCATTAATATTTTTGAAGTTGAGCTGTTCGGCCTATCACTTCGCAGTTTAGTATTTATATATATATGTATATATATGTATATGTGTGTATGTATACAAAGCGCAGAGACACGCTAAATTCAGTTTACCATTATTATTCATTCTACAGATGTCAAGCTATGGGTTAGCATAATAAGGTTTTGCTTGGAACAATCTCATCGCTGGAATGTTTTCCTTTGTATTTATGAGTCAGAAGTAACATTATTATATATAGGTCTCGTATAACTTCCTTTTATTTGTTGGAGGTTTTAGTGTGTTTTTAACGTTTCTTTCAGATTCTGAACTCTAAATATCAGAATATGCAGAATTAGTAATTAAGTGCTGTGCCTGCAAATGTCTTATTTTGCCGTATACCATCTCCTGACATACCATAAAGCCTCAGTCAGATCCATTAGGCTAGTTAATGTTATGTTAACTTCATTAAGCTGCTATTGATCATATTGCTGTGTTCATTAGTGGCAAATAATGTGACATTAACCAGAAGTGTCTTGTATAAATATAGCTTTAATTCATTAATCATGTTTAACTTTAAATTGATTATTTGGGTATAGCATTACAATTAATGACCGTGAAGGCATTGTCTGCTAAATAGTCCAGTGAAATTTCCTGCTAATCGGAGAGATCTAAATGATAGTTTAAGTAAAAATGTTCCCATTCCTTGGTCTTTATCCCAACTTTCCACCTTCAAGCTGCTTGTTTCCTCTCCAACATCATAACCTTCCCATTCAAATGGGATCATCAGGGCTTGCCCTTGGCTCCCTACACCCCTATACACAAGCTTAACATAAGACACGGCCAGGTTGTTCCTGTGGTGGGGGTGGCTCTGTTTTAATTTAGATTTGGATAAAAAAACCCAGAGTGGGTACAGCTATATGTAGCTTCACATATTTTATGAAATACTTCAAGTAAGCCGTAAGGAAACTAAAGTGCTTTTTCACCCAACTCTATCAACTTAAGCTGAAGAATTGATGCTGTTTTGATCTATTTGATTTTGATTGTTCACTCACTTTGCATTTTGAGTTAAACAAAATAAATATGACTATTGTTGAAAGCATTCTTACTTTACAGCTTTTTTTTCACACCAGCCTAAATTTGTTTTGCATACACGGGAACTTGTGGGCTCCGGCTGCCTGGAGCCTATCCTTGCTAGACGTGTCCAGGGTTGCATTACTGACCTTGGTGGCTGGTTCTGTGACATGAGTGGGTGTTCCCGCCGACGTCAGTGGGTGTTCCCGCCGACGTCGGTGGGAAACACCCCATTTTAAGGCGAAATGGGCGGGGACTGGGGGCGTGTCAGGAGTATTCGGGTGTTGACCTGGAGAACCGGTCCTTCTACAGAAGTTCTCCAGTCCAAACCCAGAGAGTTCCCATGTATGATGGCACTGTATATGTATAAACATAAGGTGGGTTATTAATATATACGTATTACTTATTTTAATCTATAAACGGCATTACATAGATTGATTTAGTGTATATAGCACTTGTTGTATTCCCACTTTTATGATGAATATACCAAGTCCAGCGTAACCGCTATCAGTGAGCATATGCAATGAAACAATATTCCAATCATTAGCCTTTGCTGTTCTGTCTATACAAGTGCTTTCTACAGCTATTAATGACTTATGTACATTAAAAGATTTTATTTAGTTAACTGTAAGCATTTTAGTATAAAAAGGATTGATTCTGAAACTGACACAGGACTTTCGAGATTGGAAGCAATATATTGATCGTTGAATTAAAACTGTCTTCATTCTGGTAATGGAAGGTCCTGCTCTTTTTTAGAATTTATCTATGTGGCATTTGGCTTGGCGTCAGCTATTGCTGATCCATAGAGTTATTATTAGATGAAATGAGAAAAAGACAGCATTGAAAGGTCTTTCAATTGAAGTAACGCACTATTAGACATCCCAGAGCCAGAGTTAGGTCTGTTTTGCTTGGAAATTATCTACTGCTGATGAGTTACAATTACATGGTTTGAGTTATGTGCTGTGTGCAATTGGTATATGACTGTTATAATGGCTTGAACTGGAACCCTGGGGGGCTTCCATAAAGCACTATAATGACTTTATTCTATCTGTAAACCAATAGGAATACTAATTAGATAGATTATATAGATGGCAGACATAGATGATACAGTCGATATAGAAACATAAAACCAGATAACCATAGAAACTGATGGCAGATAAGAAGCGTTTGGCCCTTCTAGTCTGCCTGTACTTCCTGAAGTAAAGACTCCTCTAGATTGTAAGCTCCTTTGAGCAGGACCCTCCTAACCTGTTGTTTCTGTAAGTCAAATTGTTATGTTACATACTACCTATGTCCTGTCTACTCATTGTACAGCGCTACGGAATTTGATGGCGCTATATA
Organism: Spea multiplicata; assembly: GCA_009364415.1. Lineage (NCBI taxonomy): Eukaryota > Metazoa > Chordata > Amphibia > Anura > Pelobatidae > Spea > Spea multiplicata. The sequence goes on from VKOC01006631.1 coordinate 8,432, forward strand.
AAACAATAAATAATCTTAATTAGTCCTTGGTCTCTTCTTAGATTCAGGAGCCATATGCATTTCTCAATTTCCTTACTGTATTAATTTTTTTTCTGGGAGACTTGTTTGAAATATCCATCACTCTCCAAGTAAAATAATAATAATAAAAAAATATATATATAGATGATATTGTATAATGTTTTATGGTTGGGAAAGTTGGCTATTGGGTGGACCAAGTAGAGCCAAATAACACACCACCCCAACTTGTCGAGCCTATATATGAACCAACTTGAACTGTCTTTAGGAGAATGCTTGCCAGCACTCACAAAGTGAATGAGACGGGCCATGCAAGTAGCTAAGCTAAGAATTTGGGTCCTTTTAATACTGATCTTTATGAATTCTCAATTCTGAAACAGTTCTCATCTACTTAAATCAGTTGCCATATTTTCTTTTTTTTGCATAACACTGTCTAATTTCATAATGAAGAAAACCATTTATATTTTAATATATAAATGTTCAATTACAATATAATTTAAAAAGGGGAGACATTCTATTTATGTACATTATGTACATTAGATCTGTATGTTCATGGAAATACATTACTTCATGTCTAATAGGCCATATTTACTGTAAATATCCATTTTAATATACTATGCACCTCATAGCTTGCATTAAAGAAATACAATGCATTACTATGCAGCTGATCTGAGCAAACCGCAACATCAGCATTTGAAACAGTATGTGAATAATTTATTTTAATATATACATCACAAAAAACAAACAAAGGGATGAGATGAATAATCTAAACGTTTGGTATATATTTCTTTTACCATGCTTATCAAAGTGGAACAATAGGCTAATAAAAAAATAAAAAAAATCACACGATCAATATAAGCTTAAAACATACAATTTATAATGAACATGAATCAATAGTATTTATGCAACTTTGGAACAATATTTGAAGTTTTAAAACATGCATGTTATTTGGCTGTTTGTTAATGGATGAGTTTCAAATAATGCTTAATGCTAAAAGAAAACTTTCACTCTATTGCTGGTAGAAAGTGGCAATTTTTGAACCTTTTGAAACGCTCTTGTGTTTCGATGGAGAGTTTCTGGGGCCACGTGTGTCAAGTGCATTGTGACTTTTACGCACTGTGACTGTTTCCTGATTTCCGAACCAAAGTAATCTTTCAGGAAATAGTCATCCGATACATCATGTTGTAAGTGGTTGGAAATGGGCATTTTCCTTCTGCCTTCGCATACAGTATTGTACCTATAGAGGTTACATTAAAGGAGGCAAAATCATACAACTTTACACTTTGGCACCCATAATTCACGCCATAATTCATAATTCAAACGTACAACATTGAGAGTGCTTGTGAGCTTTGATATGGACACTTGTGAAGACCAAAATGATAAACAAGTGGAGGAGTCTTGACTTCTTTGGCTCCTGATTGCCCTTCTTTATTGTTAAGCTGTTGGGCTTGAGCCAGCTATACTTGAAGCACACAAATGTGTTGAATTACGCAGTCTTTCCCCATTTATTGGGCAAAATCTCCACTCCTGATAGGAGAGGAAGTTTCTTAAGAAGAAGAAGCATTATTAGTTAACACAGGAAATTGAGCGCTTTATCATTCTGCAAACCCACTTACAATATCTCCATATTTTGCAACTAGTAGAGTTTTTAGAAGCCTAATGGGCCCTGAAACCCATCATTTGTTAGTGAAACTGCTGAACAAGAAAGATCAGAGCTGATTCTGGTAGACTGACACATCAGACTGATAGAGCCTGAGAAGTCGCTTCAAATATATGTTTATGTATACATTATTTTATGCTGAAGAATTCTTGGCATGACACCCATCTAAGTACGATGTAGGAGCAGCATCTCCAACAATATTTTGACTCATTTTGTAAGCATCACTGGCCCGTATATGTTACGCCATATATGTTACTGGCGGGACAGTACACTATCTACAGTTTTGGGTTTTCTTATTCATTGAACAGTGTTTTTAAGATCTTGGGTTTAACTGTTAACCTAGTAGATCAGTGACGGCCTATGGCACAGCCAGCATTAACCATCAATTTCCAGTCCTGAAGTTCTCTCCGTACCACACCAGTACCTGTCTGATCTAATCAGGGAGATACTCTTTCCCAAAGACATAAGGGTGGCTTTTTGCAAACACAATTTAATAGATTGGTTTAACGTACAGAGCTGTAAAATGCGGCATTCACACACAATAAACAGAATTATTGCTACGGAATGTGTAAATTCGGTTGTATTCCACAAAATGGCAAACCTTGCACTTAATAGATTTCTACTTGTTAGGCAGTGGTTAATGCTAAGCAGAAAAAGTCTTCATTAACATACATTTTTTTAACTATGCAAGAGTACATAGAAACTACACGCACCAGTAATTATGTAGTACAAACAATTACTATTGCTATGTAGAGCTTTTAATTAATTAGCACTTTAACTGCAACTTCTAAATTTGATTGTAACAGTGATCGCATATAAGTACGAACGTGCCATGAAATTGCCCTCGCACAGTGTGATATTTACAACGTAATTAAATTGTCTATAATTGCAAAGAGATTAGATAGAAATTCTACTTTTTAATTTATAGTGATGCTGTTTTATTTAATGTATGAAAACTCTTAATTACGAGCAGTTAAAACATTTACTTCCTGATGTACTTTATTTGGGTGGTAGCATCCATGTTTTCATAGTTTACGATCTATCTATCTATATATATATATATATATATTATATATATATTATTGTCATTTCTAGCAAATTAAAGTGGAAAAGATTGAAGCCGAGTTAAACATATTTTTAAATGCATGTGAATCTAATCTCATAGGCAGAGATCGAGCGTGAATAGGTAAAAACAAGTTTATGAAACAATGGAAGCACCACTGGTCTTTGTCCCTTGAATCTCTTGGAAGGTTAATCAGGCACTGATAAGACCAAGGACTGACTATCTAAGGCAAGACCAAGGACTGATTAGGATTGTCTTTTTCTATGTTTATATGGCGCTTTGGAAATTTCCTGCAGGAAACTAAAAGCAAAATAGGCAAGTTGATTAAGTTTCTACTAAATAGAATTTTTTTTTCTTTTTTTCCCCGAGATAAGCGCTGATGATCTTGCGCAGTTACACATCTGTAAATGTTGTTGAAAAATAAATTCATTCTGAGTTTTAACAATTGCCTTGTGGGATTACATGAACATTCCTATGCAGTTATAATGGTTTAGGTTTTTTTCATTTTTTGCCTTCTTAAAACTGTTGGACTAATTATAAATATTTTAAATTTGATCTTCCTGTATTTTTCCCATTTGGGATAATGAGGCAGCTCATGTAGTGTGCAGCCAGGCATATCCAGCGGGTGGCTGTACAATGCATCACCTCGGTATCAGGAACTGTCCGCTAGAGGCCCATCGGGCCTTTTTTTCTTCAATTGATCCTTTCTTCTTTTTTTTTGTTAAGCTTGAAAATGTCCTGATTATTTGTTTTCACGCCAATTGAGGGTTGGCAAGGAGGTGGCATGTGGACAATTGCCCATGTGGGAATTGCCCCTTCGATCTAAAGCTGTTGTTTGCCTCAACTTTTTATGTACGTTTTGCATGAAACTCCACATAAAGCCATCAAGGGTGCCTGTAGTGCATTCTGCCTGCTAGACATCCTTGGGGCTGCTTCATTAATTGGTTATTTGGGATGAGATCTTCCCTCTTTATAGTCCTCTTAAAATGTCGACTAGATATTAGTCCAAAATGGAACATGAGTGCTAGAAAGGCATGAAGTTCTAGGTTTTCAATTAAACAAAATGAAATTCCCAACTTTTACAAATAATTACGAACATCGCTACTCTTTATAAATGTCACAACTTTTACTGGCATTACTGTAGGTTGATTAAAAGGGCACCTTCACAGCATATCTCTGCACAAGTATTTATAGCTAATTTATCTATAATAACGAAATCTATGTAAGATGTCAGCCTTTAACTAGAATCGGAATCGGCAGGTGGAACCATGTACAGATCTTGGAGTCAAATCTCATGTTAATCCACCAAATTTCATTACAATTATAATAAAATGTATGCCTTTATCTGAATGCAAATACAAATCTGTGCCGCTGACAGCTAAAAACATCTGAAATTTTGCACATATATTTAACATTTTTGGGTTTATTCTAAAAATTCCAACTTATAGAGCGTTTATAGCTGAATGGATAATGAAAATGTCACACTTGTCAAGTAGGGTATTTCACTAAATGGAGCCTGAACATAACTCTCCTGATCTTAGAAGTCAAATTTGGCAGGGATGAGGACGCGGTGAAGTTTCATATTCACTCTGCGGTAGGCATTGCTAAAGTTAATAGAAAA
>VKOC01006632.1:0-28476 GCA_009364415.1 Spea multiplicata
TTTACGGATTTATTGCGTGATTTTCTGTGTAAGGACGGAGTGAAGAGGTCACAGAGACGGAACGAAGCTGGAAAGACAGAAATGGTTTAGTGAAAAAGAAAAGAGAGAGAGCATAAAGATACAGCCATGGGAGATAGAGAGAGAGAGAAAGGGAGCGAGAGAGAGAGAGAGAGGGAGAGAGAGAGAGAGAGGGAGAGAGAAGAAAGAAAAAGGGAAGGACGAGAGAGAAAGGGAGCGAGAGAGAGAGAGAGAGAGAGACGGAGAGAGAGAGGATGGAGAGAGAGAAGAGATACGTAATTTGTAGAGGGAAAGGGGAAAGAAAAGAAAGAAAGAGAGAAGGAGAGAGAAAGAGAGAAAGAGAGAGAAAGAGAGAGAGATGGAGAGAGAGACGTAATTAATAGAGGGAAAGGGGAAAGAAAAGAAAGAGAGGAGAGAGAGAGAAATAAAGAGAGGGAGGATTGGGGAATATAGTGTAGAGAGAATATATAAATATAAGGAATGGGGGAGTTAGAAAGATGGGGGAGTGGGAGAGACAAGGAAAGGGGTGAGGGGTAAATAAAGGGGGAAAGAAGAAATAGATAAAGAAAGAACGAAAGAGAGAGAGAGAAAGAGAGAGAGACAGAGAGAGAGAAAAGGAGGAATAAAGAAATAGGGGGTCTGATAAAGGAGGGAATATAGAGGATCTGATGATAAAGGAGGAGAGGCAGGAATGTAGATTTTTCTAAGGAAGAATGAAGAAAAGAGAAGGATGGATGGGAGGGAGAGGCAGATTGGAGGAAGATTGGAGGGATAAAGGAAAGGAATGGAAAGAAGGAAAGACAGATAAAGGAGGTATACAGAGATGCGGGAGGGAGGGGGTAAGGAGGAATAAGCGGGGGGGGGGAGGGGGGAGGGATTGGGGGGAGGGACACATGGAGAGGGGGAGGGCTGTGTAGCGTGGGAGGGGGAGGGAAGTCAGAGAGATGCAGTGAGAGGGCAGGCAGAGCTGAGTGAGCTCAGGAGCTGACAGGAATCCTTCCGGAGCCGCCAGCTGTGTGACGAACCGGGCAGCGTCTACCCCGGACCCGGTCCTCCTCAACCCCGCCAGCGCTTCCTGTCCCACCGCAGGGCTCCCTGCACCACCTCCACCCGGCACTCTGTCTCCCGCCGGCCGGCCACGGGCTGGGCTGTCCGACTCTCCTTGGTGCTGAAAGCCGGGGCCGCCCCGGGGAGGAGGGATCCGAGCTGCCGGCCCTGAGAGGCTGAACAAGCCGGGGGTTGGGGGTCTGCAGCAAGCGGGCAGAGCTGAGGGGGAACCCGGGGAGCCTGCAGGAGACACCGAGGCTGTGTGTGTGAGACACAGGCCACAGCTACACATCCCCCAAATCTATAGGGGGAGACCCCCTAATCCCAGACGGCCCTTCCCCATACCAGCCAGCATACTCCAACTGGGAAGTCAGCTGACCCCTGTGAGACCTCCCCAGAGGCAAAAAAGACCCCTAAAGACAAGCCTCACCTGCTGTCTAAAAGCATCTGATACTCAGGAGACCACCACCTCGCCAGGAGGGACCCCATCAGTGAAGGAGACCCTCTTAGGAAGACCATCAGCTTTCTGAACATTGAACAAAACCGAGAATCACAGAACCCCCAAAAAAATCTTCTCGGACACCACCTCTTCTTCATCGACGTTCCTCATCCCCCCAACGTACCCCAAGATTAAATAGGATCTCACCAAAATCCTTCGTCGGATAATATCTCCATGAGACCCCCATTTCACTCTATGCCCTCAAACCCCAGAGATACCCAGGCCACACACCTCTGATCTGAAGATCCCCCAGAGTCATCTAGGTGTCCGTTGACCTCTTCTTGATGCCCAGAGGCTCTCCGTCGCTGATCCCCCGATATTACTGGCACCACGTAGCGGCAGACTCCCCCAAAAACAAGACAACCGTATCAGCATCGATACCCCACCGCGCATCAGCGACTCTCCTCTACAACTCCTGATACCTCTTCTGACTCCATTGACCGTATCCTGAGACATAGGTCTCGATCTCCAAGCCCAGGGGGGTCTTTACCTGTTTCTTTAGGACGGACAGGGGTCTTCGGTCGCTTGCCCCCCCCGGAACTTACCAGGATGACGGCGACTCTTTCTCTAGATATATCCTAACACGGGGGAGGGGGACAACCCGATCGGACCAGCGACCCTCACCAGTTCCACTGGGAAAGGTAAGAAGCTTTACAGGAGAACCGGAGGTTGAGAACATTTGTAGTTCAGGAATCTGAGCATCGTGGTGCATTTCGGTATATATATACCCCAAATTATACAGTTAACCCTTGAGTATTTTTGCTTTTGACGCTCCCCAAGGTTAATAATCCCAGGTGTCCCGTGTGGCCTTCACTAGGGCGCAGTTAAGTAGACATTCGAGGTTCGTCAATCGGTGAGACCTCTGCCTTCGGTGCTTGGTTCGGACGACCCCTGGACGTGCCTTGGCTTGAGGTCCACCTGGTTGGTTCCCACCAGACCGAGGTTCAGCTGTAGGGTTCTTTTGATCCTACCATATTTTTATTTTTTTTTGCAGATACCAACATTTTTTATATTAAAAAAATCAAGAAAATATAGAAACTATATTATTAACCCATTGCTGGGCACACATTTTCTTCCAGATGTTTCATACGTTGTGATATCTCCTAAACCCTCAAAGCGTAACCACGAGCGTCTTCAGCCAAAAGGGTTTTTGTGTGTCTTTTATTGTATCAGTTTTTTTACAAAAGAACCCTTGTTTTAGAGGCAATTATTAAATATATCGCCTGGACCGGAGCCGTTACCCACAGGTGGCTCGCTGCCGGATCCAGGAATAGTCCCGATGTTGTAGAATGCGGTGTCCAATCGTCCAAAGCTGTAGGGTTCTCTTGGGTTTGGTGGCATCTGTTCTTCGTGGTTGTAAAGTCTTCGGGGTTTTGTGCAGAACCCTTTGGATGAATGATGTAGCTTTCTATATCTCGGGGTACCCGAGATAGATGCTCTCATTGGCCATCGTCTGGTATACCCCCAGATAACGTATAGCTTGGATGTGTAACGTGTAACATCTTGAACGTTCTGAATGATCACGGATCCCTCTTTAGGAAATAGTTTGGTTTGTAGGTTCCGTAATATTCCGTGTACATATCTCACGGCACTTTGAAGATCTACACGAGGCGTGTGCGATGCTAGTGTGTCTTCCAGATGTGTATAATGTGCTAATCACACACCTGCTTTAAAGACACGACATATAATGTAAAGAGCCGCACACATCAGGCAAACAATTTCTCCACCTGACACAGCGACGTACATTGTGATGAGTCAATGTGTTGAATGGTGAGTCAATGGGTGAAAAATAGGGGATTTTGGAACTCAGAGGTCCAGGGGACTAATGTCTCATTTCTTAAGTGTTATAGTGTTATAGTGTGTATGCGTACAATATGGTTCAAAACTTCTGGGGTCAGTTAGAAATGTCCTTGTTTTTTAAAGAAAAGTGGATTTTGTCCATTAAAATAACATAAAATCGTTCAAAAATCCAGTAGACGGGGTTAATGTTGTAAATGACTTTTGTAGCTGATTTATAATGAAATCTCTTCATAGATGTACAGCAGCCCTTTATCACTCCCATCACTCCTGTGCTCCAATGGCCCTTATCACTCCCATCACTCCCTGTGCTCCAAATGGCCCTTTATCACTCCCATCACTCCTGCGTTCAATGGCCCTTTCACTCCTTCACATCCGTCCTGTGTTCCAGTACCCTTTATCACTCCATCATACCTGTGTTCCATCGCCTTTTTCTGCCCCATCACTCCTGTGTCCAATGGCCCTTTATCACTCCCATCACTCCTGTGTCCCAATGGCACGTTGCATTCACTGATCCAAGGTTAAGTTTAAAAGGCTAATTGATGGTTATAAAACCCTTTTACAATTATGTTACGGCCAGAAATGTCCTTGTTTTCCGTGAAAACAGCTGAGTGACCCCATACTTTTGAGCTACAGTGTGTATATATATATATATGTATATAAAGACAATGATTGCGTGAGGATATATCAGGGAAGGACAGATGCTACGACCCGATAATTTGTATCCGGAAATATTATTCTGCATGGTAAGATGCGATTATAGAATCTCGGTGGATGTACGTCAGCGATATATCCACGGAACGAGCTTTTTTGGATCAATCGGACCTAAAACCCATTATTTCCAGCCCCTGATTTTCATGAATTTGCTGCTGATTGGGAAAAGCACGAGAATGGCGTCATTGCCGAAGAATCAAGTCACTTCAGAAGAAGCGATCGAGTTTCTACGCCGCAGGGACGGTTTTTGGGTTCATTCATTTTAATGAAGCGGTAAATATGTTTTCTTTTGCGCCGCGTTTTAACCGTTTGCTGGCTGTGCTCTCCCGTGGGACGTATTAAAGGCACCGTGTGGATATATTTCGGATTGTAGCAATATTAGGCTCATCCTTTTCAGCGTATGATTAAATACTTGGATGCTTGGCCCATGCTTGGCCCATGTAGACAGCCCCATGATGTGGCCTGACACTTTTCAAGATTTTTTTTTTAACCCTTTCCTGGTCTCGTCTTAGATTCAGGAGCACTATGTCTATCCTATGCATGTTTAAATCCCTTCACTGTATTACCCTCTACCACTTCTGCTGGGAGGCAGTTCAACTCATCTACCTTTATATTAGTAAAGTAAAACTTGCTTACATTACATTTTAATGTATTACTCACTTTAATGGCTAACTTTGTATGCAATGCGGAGCCACAGACATCATAACGGGTGTCCTGCCAACGAGCTACCGGCCGCAGCGCGATCCCGTCTATCGTTCCCCGTGCTTTCCGCGGCGGAATCTGATTGCTTCAATCAGCTCATTAAGGTGCATTGGTAACGCGTAGGTTAACTCTTTCCGTGCCAGCACTGCATGCTTAATCAAACAGAACACAGTGGCTTCAGCATAAAAGTCCCCTTACTATTCCCGGCCGTTCCAGAATCTGGCTGAGAGTCATGGGAAGTACAGTAGGGAAGCTTCTCTCGGCAATCATTTGATGTAGGATGCCGTGTTTTTGAAAGAATAAAAAAAGCATAATTAACCCATCATATTTTTCTCGCTTCAAAGTACGCTCCGAATTTCCCCCTTTTATCCGCTTGCCGGTGGAAATTGCCGTCGCGCACGCACACATTCATTCTCACCAACAATTCAGCCCTTGACGTCTCAGACGGAAACATTTCGTCGAGTCGGCAGAAGAGATTCCTTTCTGGTAAAGACATAATACAAATACTGCATTCCCCCCCCCCCAAACTGGCCGATTCATTGTGTTTCAGAAGAATCTCTGCGTTCCTCCTCGCCGGGTTAAACGTTACAGGTCAGAAAAATGAAATGCGCTTGAAAACTTTGCTATGGAGAAGGCTGCTGAGCCGCACCAACCGAAGGCTTTACAGATTAAATCATCTGATCTTACTGATAACCCCAACGTCCCTACTTACAGCGCAAGTCCCATGGAAAAAATATTTCCTAGAGCATATTCCCCCAACGCTGTATACAGAAATAACCCCCAGAGCTGTATACAGAAACAACCCCCAACGCTGTATACAGAAATAACCCCCAGAGCTGTATACAGAAATAAACCCCAGAGCTGTAACCAGGAAAAATAACCCCCCAGAGCTGTATACAGAAAACCCCCAACGCTGTATACCAGTATAACCCCCAGAGCTGAACAGAAATAACCCCAACGCGTTAGACAGAAATAACCCCCAGAGCTGTATACGAGTAATAACCCCGCCGGTATACAGAGATATAACCCCCACGTGATTACAGTAATAACCCCCAGAGTGATAGACAAGAAATAACCCCATACTTATACAGTTTAATAACCCCAGCTCTGTTAAGTAAATATAACCCAGTGCTGGTATACAGTAATATAAACCCCCAGCGCTGTATATAGTAAATATAACCCCCCAGCGCTGAATACAGTAATATAACCCCCCAGCACTGTATACAGTAATATAACCCCCACGCTGTATACATAATCTTATAACCCCCCAGCGCTAAATACAGTAATTAACCCCCCAGCGCTGTATACAGTAATATAACCCCCAGCACGATACAGAATTATAACCCCCCAGCCCGCAACCCCCCAGCGCTTCATACAGTTATGTTGATTGGTGACAAAAACCTCGTTTTATCTCCTTTTTTCCAATAAACTCCCTTTATCTGCAGACCTGGAGCCGCCGTTGCTGTCAGTCATGTGATATTTTGGGTTACTTTCCCGGCTCAAACACCACACTGAGCTGATGCTTTATGGTAATGCTAATGAAGTCCGTTCCTCCTTACCAGGTGATTAAGGCTGAGCCATGCTATTCTTTCTATTCTGTTGTTCCGTAGGGGTGTTTAGTAGATCGGGGTTTAGATAACAGCGAGAATCATTCAAATGTCTGATATGCCTGATAATGAAAACATTATATTATGGGGCAAAAACGACAACTGTTTATTGTTAACTGATGGAAATAGTAAAAAAATGTGAGTTCCTATCAAGGCATTTCCCCTTCAATGAGCGTCATATACATATTTTCACCAAATCTGGGGCTGGACATAGGATTTCTAGAGCCATGGGCAAAATATGAATGGTATGGTGAATAATATAGTTCCGGATTAGAGGTTTCATATTTAAAGACTAGGATCGTCCCTTAATAAGGGGTATAAAGCAAAAAATGAAAAACTCTCTTAAATTGATAGAAATCTATTTTTTTTTTTTTATAAAAGAAGGGCTCTCGTTTTTAGCTCTTTGCAATCTAATCGTCGTCCTCCATCAGAGATCCCATCATGCCCAAATTCCCAATCACGTCTCGTTTCTTTAATCGCGTTTGATCATCAGATTTATTGTGAGTTTAATCATTTTTTTTTCTTTCTTTCTTCGTCTTGATTAATCCTCACCATCCATTTAAACTCCTTTTCGGAATAACCTTCTTTTTTTTTCCGGCTGCGTCCGCGGTCCGGGTGGTGTTTCAATCCATTTTATGCCGGAATTGATTAGCTGTTGGATAATGAAATATGTGTTGCAAATTGGTAAGATAATCAGCCTGAATCATCATGGCTTTTTTTTATTATTTTTATTTTTAAATAAGCCATCAAGATTTTCTGCCGGGAAGACACCCACAAACACGAGCTTTGCCATAAACTACTGAATCTATATGTGATGTTTTTCCGGCTTATTCCCAGTCTGGCTGAGGGTAGTCAGTGGGGGTAGAGTGTTCGTCAGTCCAATTAAATGGATCCTCCTTATTTCTATCTCGGGGAGTTCTCCTTCATAAAAATAATTCTTCATTTCACTCCCCGGTTATAATAAAATGCGGGTCGTTGGGCTAAAGACTCTGAAGTTCTATTTGGAATCATCTGTACAATAAAACATGAGATAAGTTGAACGAAGCCTTGGTAATTATTGAGGTTGCCCCATTCATGCATCTCGTCCATTCAGGCTTTGGCCGATCAGGTCTATTCTCAGCTAGCGTTAGTGTTTTTAATGTACGGAACCAGACTCAGTTTCCTTCCACCAATCCGATTCCTCATCTCGAGGTGAGTTTCGCCTAGAACTCAACCGGGGTTGGCTATAGCACCATTTCCTATGGACTCCAGACTTCAGTCATTTTGTTGGGTTGTCCTCCACACCGGTGGAAAGGTAGCAGCTGTCCATGACCCAAGATCTTCACATAGGTCTTCTTTGGGAGCCTGTATTGGTCCATTGAGGGTGATGGATGGGAGAAAGGGAACCCAGAGGGGAGAGTATTTGGGGACTCTGTGGTGGGGCACCCAAGGAGATGCATTACCCGGGGCCCCAGTTATGGAGGGCTCTTGAGACGGAGCTTGTCCCTTTAATGGCGCACTCAAGCTAGAACTTAAGACTCTCTCGAGCGGGGACTCACCGTAGGACTGTCCGTTCTTGGGGAGCATCGCAAGTGTATTTTGTTTGTTAAAATGGTTTTGTGCAATTTTATAAAGATTTATAGAATTCTGACTCACATTGGCTCCTATAATTGTCTCTCGGCTCTCAGGTACTCCTTATATTTGTCAAACCCTGCTCGGTAGGCAAAACCCACTTTTGCAATTATTAATATAAATATCGATTATTATTACGGGACAATGATAAGTCTGATGAAAGTCTGATGAATTTAGTCAGTTAACCCTTCGTTCGCAGAGTGTGTGTCCGCGTTATTGGATATTGTGAACTCGGCACAATATCCAGATTATGGGAAACATTCGCTCGTTGGTGGGAGTCCGGAATAAAAGGAGTCATTCAAGTCTTTTGAGTCATGTGACTAACTCCTACAGACCAGTTAGCGTTGACTGTCGGCAATTCATGCGCCCGAGGGTCCGAATGACACGAGCTGGGTTACGGGGGTAATGCGATCGCAAGGGCCGGCTCCGGTATATCCAGTATATTAACGATGAGATTTATCGGCTCAGCAGCTGAACTCGGTGAAGCTTCGCGTAACCCCAGCGGCGCCGGGCGCTTCCTACCTCACTGATCCTTCCCGCTCCTTCCCATGCCTTTCATGTTGATCTTGGCAGCGTCCAAAGAACTTGGTTCAGCCGTCTAATCTTTTTAGCTACCGAGCCGGCTAAAATAAGGATCATCATTGATAAGTTGGACGATTATTTTTTTTCCGATTAATTGGATAAAAAAAAATGCCGTTTTTTTTTCCGTTTCTTTAACATTATTTAATGAGGGGCCGGGGAAGTTAATGATGGGAACCGGGGACCAGATCAGACCGGGGGGGGGTTTGATGAGGGGACGAGATGGGGATGAGAGATAGAGACTGGGGTCCCGACCAGTCTAAAAGGTGGGAGGGAGGAAGTTTAAAGGGGACCTCTAACAATTTAATAAAACTGTATATATAGGTCATGCTTTGCGTGTAATAAAAGGCTCAGCTCATGGAAGATGGCGGAATGTGGTAGAACGGTCTTGTCCTGAAGTTCTCTTCCTTCTTGCAAAGGCTGTCTGAACCAATCAACAACAATCAGCGACTTAATATGGGAGATAACTCAACGAGGAGGAATAATGATGCAGATACAGAGAACAAGGTAGTTGAAATGACTGCCCCCGCCAGACCTAACAATACGCTGTATGCCGCTCACATTCTACTTTCCCCTCGGATCAAAGAGCTTATTGTATCTATTGGAATCATTTTTATAATTAGTGATTTTTAGGTTTATAAGCCATCGTTATATAAGACAAAGTATTTTCTGCAGGTGTCGGAGAGCCTGCAATTTGGGTCTTTTTTGTGTTTTTAATGCGCAGGGGTGAGACTGATTGCAGACGGGGAACGTTCTCCGCCATCTAATGGATATTTAAGTATTTTTCTCAGAACCGTCCTATGTCCGCAAGAAGTATGATTACGCCGCAGCAATCAAACACAAGCATGTAATGGCAACCCCCCGCGGCCAGCATGTGCCGTTTACGTTCAATTGGCTTTAATTGCTGGAGTCTAATGTGTTGAGATAACGAGTTTGCGTCCGTTATTATGTCACCGAAGTGCACATGCTTTCTTATTACCGCTGCTAATTTAATTGACAGGTATAGGAGAGATTAATTCAGTTCAAATGTGGGGTGTCTGGAGAGCTGCAAATTAGGGAGGGAAATAAACGACGTGCGGTCCTCCACGCCGGGGGCCGTTTAGATACCCCAGTTGGTGTCAGAGGGGGTAAAATGGTGATATAGTCTACCTAAAAGTAAGATAAGGAGGAAAAATCTTGCAAACTAGCTTTAGAGAGAGATGTTTACCCGGCTCTATTCGAGGGGGACAATTAACTATCACTAAAGAATATTAACCCATTATTCCACCTAATAATGCAGGCGATTATTTATAGAAATAAGGAACCAGACTAGGATGACCGCATTCCTCCTCCATTGAAAGGGGCAGATGTGTGCCGAAGGGCAAATATTAAAAACACTCGTCGTGTCGTGACTGCGGATACGGGGTCATAACGGAGTCTCTCTGCAGGGGGCAATTGCTCGTTCAGGTCCTGCAGATCTGCTGCAGCCTTTGGTCTCCATCTACAGGCAAGAAAACAATAGCAGCATGCCTACACCACGACCGACCAATCAGAGCTCAGCAAAACAGTGGTCCAACCAGCCCTAGTATATAAAGGCCCCTTCTTACTAGATTAGTCTAGGACCCCTGAACCTGCCTGGTACACGTGAGCACCTAGAGGAACCTTTTGAATAGAAGAAGGTTTATGGGGAAAGAGACTTTATTAGCATAAGCAGGACTTCATTAGCATTGCCATAAAGCATCAGCTCAGTGTGGCGATTGAGCCGGGAAAGCCACATGACTGACAACAATGGCCGCCTCCAGGTCTGCAGATAAAGTTTACTGGGATTAGAATGAAATAAAGTTTATTACTCAAAGAAAAATATTCATTTATTCATGAGATTTTAAGTGCCTAAACCTTTTAACTAAACATCTCCAGAACAATTTGCTGACTGACAAGCAAAAGGAACAAAATACTAAACGAAATTCTTATTTACGTTGGGGGGAAAAAAAGTCGAATCTAGATTAAATATTTCGAAAACATTACGTAAGATTCCTCAGAGCGCCTATACATATGCCCTTTGGGGCCGTAATTAGAAAATTACAGTAAAGATGGAACGTTTTATATCATGAAATCCACCAGATAGTATTATAATGGTTCCCCGAGGTTACCGAATTCGAGACACAAGTCACGGGTCTATAACGTGAAAAAAAAATCTATTCATTTAACTAGTTGCTTTAAAACGACTAAATTAAGATTCATTTATGAGCAAAAGAAAATTAAAAGCCATAAAACAGATATTTTGCCATTCGCAGTAAAACGGAAGACGTTAACTAGATATTAACGAGACAATATGGCTGTTCAGAAGCATCGGATTTTAATTTTTTCCATTAGGCTTTTTTTATTTTTTATTGCCGCGCGGTCAGTGATTTCCGTTTTTAAACCATGGAAACCGCGAAACGTCGTTATAAATAGTTTCACGCGCAGATTCCAAGGACGCTTTCGCGGAACTGTTTTTTTTTTAAAAAAAAGATACATTTTATATTATTTATATATATATATATTTACGCAAAGCTACCGCTCAAATATTTGGGGGTCACTTATCAATTTCCTTGTTTTTGAAAGAAAAGCAAATTTTGTCCATTAAAATAACATGAAATGCATCAGAAATCCAGCGCAGACGGGGTTAATGTTGGAAATGACTATTGGAGCTGGAAACGGCAGATTTTTAATGGAATCTCTTCATAGGCGTACAGAGGCCCTTTTACTCACTCCATCACTCCCATCACCCTGGGTTCCCAATGGCCCTTTATCACTCCCATCACTCCTGTGTTCCAATGCCCTTTATCACTCCCATCACTCCGGTGTTCCAATGGCCCTTTATCACTCCATCACTCCTGTGGCTCCAATGGGCCCTTTATCACCCCATCACTCCCATCGACTCCTGTGCCCAATGGCCCTTTATCACTTCCATCACTCGTGTTCCAATGGCCCTTTATCACTTCCATCACCCCTGTGTGCCAATGGTCCTTTATCACTCCCATCACTCCTGTGTTCCAATGGCCCTTTATCACTCCCATCACTCCTGTGTTCCAATGCCCCGTTGTGTTCGCTGATCCAAGTTTAGGTTTAAAAGGCTAATTGTTAGTAATCTGCAGTTCGCAGCATACATTGATAGTAATTTCTGGGTTCTTATGCTGTACAAATATCTGGATGTTATTGCCCGAGGTATCTAAATCTACCCACCCCAGGGGGGGGCAATCTCCATTTCCCTACATCTATTAACTCTTTGTTAAGAATCTCAGCGCCGGTAACAGACAGCGCATCTCTGCGGGTCCCTGACAAGCTCGCGGGCCTAGGCTACGCCGTTAGTTTCACGATCCATTAAAGCACCGATGCTGCGTATTTATAATGGGTTTTCACCAAAGTCACCTGCTGAAAAGTAATTTCAAAGGACTTTAAATGCAGTCATCAGAAGACAGAGGTCTAAAAATGTTTCAGTTTCCTGCGAGAAAGCCCGCTGTTTAATGTCATTATCTACTGTAATAAGACTATGAGATGCAGGCGTGCTCCTCCAGACTATATAGACAATATATGCGCGCTCCTCGCCCCGTCTCATCTGATTTCCTCCTCGGTATCCCGCGTGCCTCCCGAACACGACTGCCGTACATCTCGACGCTCCCTACACAGTCCCGGCGGCGGAACTGCATCTGTCGGCAATGGCAGCCTTCGGCCACTTAAAATATCGCAAATCATAATAATCCAATTTATCGTTTAACGAGACACTCCGGCCCTCATAGAAGAAGAAAAAATGGAGCGCTATCCCTTTAAATTTATATTTAAAAATATGCTTATATGCAGTGGGATGGAGTAAATATAAGGTGCTTTTCTTCTGAATTCAGAGGAAATCTCATTGATCAGAAATTTCAATGAAAGCAACCAATCAGCGATGAGAATAATCGGACCACCGAGGAGTTGGGCAGCTGCAGTTTTTTTTTTTTAAACTTTTCACAACGTATATGAACCTAAATATGCATTGATTGTATAGAACCTGCTTTTATCTCATTTTGCCCCAATAAACTCCCTTTATCTGCAGATCTGGAGCCGCCGTTGCTGTCAGTCATGTGATATTTAAGATGAATTTCCCAGGCAAAACACCACACTGAGCTGATGCTTTATGGCAATGCTAAGGAAGTCTGTTCCTCCATAGACTTTCATTAGTCAGGGAGTCCGGCTGGGTGATTAAGACTGAGCCATTCTATGGTTCCCCACAGGCAGTAGGATAAGGAGTCGGGGTGTTTAGTAGATCGGGGATCAGATACAGAGCGAGAACCTCATACAAATGGCTGATATGCAGCTGCCTGAAAACTTTATATTATGGGGCAAAAAACTATACCTAGTTTAAAAAAAGATAACAGAGCGATATTTTTGAAAACCTCTTCTTAATCTGATACTAGGAATAAAACAAATTGGTGGGAGCTTCCCTTGAAGTCCTTGCCATGGTTATTGTCAGAAGAGGATTCGCTGCTTTGATCGTTTTGACATAAAACATTGCGTCCTCGCTTGAAGGTGACATTCCCTTCGTTTGCCGACATTCAGTAGTTATAAGAGACTCTGTCTGCAGAATTATACAATCTGATTTTTTAAACTCATACAAAGATAGGGATTTTATTACGCTGAACTCTTTAATGTTCCAGATTCTCTTATCTGTTCCTGTTTTTTGATAATATCACACATTTATATATTTTTTTCAGTTTACTAAATTAAAGGGACAGCTTAGTGTAGGAAGGCACTGGCAGAGAGTGAATGAGAGGGTGTGAGAGAGAGTGAATGAGCGTGTGAAAGAGAGTGAATGAGAGAGAGTGTGAGAGTGAGTCACAATATGAGAGCAACGACAGCAAAAACAGTGATTCTGATTTTTTTTTTAAGATCCAAAGTTTGGGAATTGCATCTTCTAAATAAGTAAATGCAGAATATTAAAGTACTAACCCTAACCCTCTGTACCTTAATTATTATTGCTCAAATAAATACTAAACTGAGGTAGAAGCTGCAGCACCTGCCTTCCTCCGACCTCTGACAATTCATTCCACTGATTGGCTGTTATTGTTAGCCACATTGGGGTGAATTATGAGTTTGATCTTTTAATCTGTCTGCTGCCCGTGTCTGTTAATTACCAAACTAATCATCTGTTGGATAATCAATGCCCTAATTTGATATGTGATGTATTGACAGCCGTGGAATAATTATCCGGTGACGATGGACCCTCCCCGGTTTGTCCACTAAGTCAAGAAAACAATATATTGTTGTTCCGACAATAAGGATCATTAATGGAATTCATTGTTAATTGGGATCCCTTGAGAGATGTGTATATTCTTGTATGGATTTAAAGATGATCTGTCATAATTACTAATTAACAGCCCGCACTTGTTACATTGTGCCGGCGGCTTCTGAAGCTTTAACCGGCTTTCTTTTGAAAACACTTGTGACTTTTCACATCGTGCGAGACTCTCAGCGAGGACAGCGCGCCTCCTCGTGAATTTGGGGCTCAGAAGGTCTCATTAGTCCCTCGCCCGGAGCGTCTATTGAGCCAGTGCTGGAGCTGACTGGCGGTAAGTTTGTAGTAGCTGGGGGATGGGCAAAAGGGGTAAATGCACATGGTAGAACTCTGCAGAATACCCCCCCCATGGATTTCCTAGGGGGACAACACAATCATTTAAAGAGATACTCGACAAGCCATATCTACCGTAGAACCATACCTGGGATCGCTCAGTGTTTGAACCTGAGTCTCGGATTTTTTGCCCCAAATCTCAGGGCGAAGGGGCAGATTCTCTGGTTGCTTGTTTTGGAGCTCACTCCTTCCTGCTACCCGTCTGGGACCGTATAAGACTCCCAGTTGGTGATTTTGTTCCCAGTATGCTGTGGTTGACATCCCTGGTGGAATTCAGGTGACTCGATTGAGTGTATCTTTAAATAATGACGAGTCAAGGTTTCCATGGGGGCCGGTATTAGAGCCAGTTGGGTGACACATTTGGCGACTCGCTACATAGAACCTTCATGATGGACTATCAGAGGGTTAATATCCCAAGAGTCTCAGAGTCCACATGACCACATCGGGGTCCATGTTTTTTCGGCGTGGGAGACCCTTTCGGGTTCCTTCCTCCTCTTGAAGACTTTGGAAGGAGATGAAGAAGATCTGGACCCTCCTGCAGGACTTCAGGCTGGGCAAAGAAGGAAAGGGGTCTCCCGATGATGACGATTCGGGAGCCTGGTCTCCATTGCGGCCCCTTTGGCACCGATCCCATTTATTTTTCACTTTACCTTGAAGCACCGACCCTCGAGCTTCAATAAAATAATAGAACAAGTGAGCTTCTTGCCGGAACCTTCTGTGATCGTGGGTATCTGTTTCACAGGATTGTTACGACATAATTGAGTACGGTTGCCCTTTAAACAGCTTTTAGCGCCCCTAACGCGGCGCGGCACGCGGTTCATCGTACGTGTCACCGGCTAAATGCAGGTTAAGTATCCGGTAAATGTAGGTGACGGAGACGTTTTAACGTTAATTCGTCAAGTAAAAAGTAACGTCTCCATGGAAACCGAATTCCCGAGTCATCACTTCTCAATGAGAAAAATAATTAAAAAAAAAATAAGTAGGTTAAAAATATTCATGTTTCTTACAACCCAAATCGCGCTTCTTAATTCCGGGAAGGCCTCGCCATTATCGGATAAGGTTCCAGGAAAAGGCGATGTAAGTTGAATCAATAAAGACAATTAGATCAATATATCGAGCCTATCTTTTTTATTTTCCCTTCCACTTAAGTAATTGACTCAGGGATTTTTATAACTGCGGAGGTCGACTTGTCGTTTTTTTTTATTATTATTATTATATTATTATTAAATAAATTTTAATAATATCCAATTCAGCAAAGTCGGTTCCAGACATATCTTGAGACGCCGTACAGAATAATTATATAAAAAGGCCATATTTCATTTTTAATTAGCCAAGACAGATAGGACTGTTACATTCGGTGTTATGTCTGCGGTATCGCTTTTCATGAAATTCCTTCAATTAAATGTAAATTAATTTACTGATCACGCTGGGCTGTTACCTGTTTTGACTGCTGTTGTTATCACTGGGTTTTTAATTTGGCTTCTAAGCTTGCAGGTTGAAAGATCTTTATTTTTAAGAAGATTTGGTTAACGGTTTCATTAACGGAAGAATGATCACGAACGTTCTGATCCAGAAAAGATTGTATGTTGATACGCAATTAGGAGACCAGATTCAGGTGATACATATGGGTGATCCACTCCTCATGGCTAACAACAGTCCTAAATTTGCTGTGGCAGTCCTTACAACTGGAATATGGTCCTCTTTCCTCCATCACTGCCCCTGTTTCCTCCTCGAATGCCCTTCTTTCCTCCCCTGATGGCCATTTGAAACGCTGCGAGGGGCGCCTTGATCCGCAGATACTTATTGATACAGTCCAAGCAGAGACCCCCCCAGAGCTGAGACCCCTGTGGCCGGCTACAGCCCGAGACCCCCCCACCCAGCCAGGCTCAGGGTATGGGGATCACCCTCGTCTGTGTGAAACGGCGAGCCTCTGCAGCACTTCCCCGAGTGCCGAGGATGCCAGGCAGAGCCGTTCAGCCGCACCGATCTGATGTGAGTCATGTTCTGCGAGCAGCGTGAGCTTCAGCCTCCTCTGCGGGGTTCCTGCCTGTTTTTCTTCTCCAATTTAGCTAAGCACATGCATGGGTTATCGATGCCAGAACTGGATACTTTATTACAGAAGCAGCCGTGGCTGTCTTACCATAAAGCATCGTCTTCTTGATATATCAGGATATGATAAAATACCATATTTGCTGGATTAAAAGACAACCCCCCCACCCTAAACTTTGGATCTTATTGAAAAATAAAACAGACTACCTCTGACACTCACTTATTATACACGTTTATGTAGAGTAGTGTGGGGGTAGGACTAGGGGTAGTAACATGGGGTGGTAATTTAATCCATATTTCACGTAGACAAACTCACGTAGTCAACCTTAAGGCAGTTTGGACTGCTGGGATCGTCCATCACTTTTTATTTTTATGTGCCCCGTGTCGATATGGTGTTTAGATAACAGCCTATTCAGAGTTCTGCTCTCCGGTGTATCATCTGCCGTCGTGGAGTGACACAATCCGGTCTGAGTACCGCTCAGTATATCGTTATTATGAGTGTTTGTTCAGTTTCACCTCTGCTGTCACCATCGATTATACCGGATACATTAAACGAACCTCCGGCAGATCCCGTCTCCTGCCGCTTCTCTTATGTTAACGTCAAAGCGAATTCCGCGTTCTCCTATATTTTTGGCAACGTTTCTTTCTCTTTGTTTGTGATTGTTTTTTTTTTTTACAATCTGTTTTGCATCCTTTGACGTTGCTTCATCGACCTTGAAGAACCCATTTTCATGAACTACTAAAAATGTAACTTTAAAAGGATGATTAGGTACCAAGAAACCTCCTGCAGGAAAATGAAGACGTTCTACCTTATCTCCTGTGGGCTGAGACATTCCTGGGACTTTGGAAACACCGTTCTTGGTTCTGCTGAACGTCCAAACCCAACCCCAAAAGTAATACCCAATAATACCCAATTGTCATGTGACACAAAACCAGACGCTGATAGGTTGTGGCAGTAGAAACTGAAAAAGCTTATAAGACCAACCCAGGACCCCCATAAAGCATAGTTCAGTTGGTGAGATGAAGCTGTTGTTGGAGGAGAAGCTCCATGACTTAGCCCTGCATCATGTAAAGTGAAGTCTATAAGTTAAAACGGCAACTCTCCTGCCATCTCCCTTCTTCGGTGAATAAACCCCAGTAAGAACCGGCTGTAAGATGGTTTGCTCCTTGTTGATCTGATGGATGCACGGTGCCGGCAGGGATCTCAATGTACATTATGGGGTCGGGTTAATGCAAGAACGGACTTCATTAGCATTGCCATAAAGCATCAGCTCAGTGTGGTGTTTGAGCCGGGAAAGTCACCCAAAATATCACATGACTGACAGCAACGGCGGCTCCAGATCTACAGATAAAGGGAGTTTATTGGGAGAAAATGCTATAAAACCAGGTTTTTGTCACCAACCGACATTACAGTGTACAGCGCTGGGGGTTACCAAGAACCTCCCTGTCACCTTCGATTATACCGGATACATTAAACGAACCTCGAGCAGATCCCGCCTCCCGCCGCTTCTCTTATTTATACAGCAGAAAAATATTTCTGCCCCCCCCCCGGGGGGGGCACAGCCTTTGTGCTGTTTTAGAATGTTAAACTAATATATGTGGCAACATTAACCGGTTGGACTGCTCGGCTCGGCGTTTTCCACTTCGTTATTTTGTTTGTCTAACGGTTGCAGTTTAATTAGTTTAACAAAATAATGAAGAAGAAGGAGGAAAAAGAATAATTACCAGTTAACACTGAAATGAAACAGACTAGAAGAAAATGCAGACATTCACGTTTTTACAGAAAAGGCTGCTCCAGTTACAGAAAGCCGACCTTCGGAATGAAATTAGATCACATCTACCATATAAAATGCACCAAAACGCGCATTTTTATTCCCGTAAAGTTATAATGAAGAGTGTGCCTAATCTAAGAGGAACTGGCACATTAATCCTGGCTCCAAATATTATTATTATTATTATTGTTTTTCTTTTTTTTTAATTTCCAATGTTCAGGTGGACAACAGATCCCCAATCTTCTTATTTTTAGGGGGGGCCGCACTCCCCAAGGGAATATGCGACCCCTTCTTTTCCCCTCCGGCTGGATCTAATGGGTCCTTCCTTCCACCCATCTTTGACATCACTTTAACTGAAAGATGATGTAATAGACATAAATAAATAGTTATTTTTTACTGATTAGCGATATTTTTATTATCCCGTAAACCATGCCCCCATTTTAGTAACTCCAGATTATCTTTATCCTTCTGGAAATAGGATCTCCTCTCCGGCAAAAAAATAAGCATTAACGGGTTAACAATAGGGTTATTTGCCCCTGACACCCCCACTACAGAAGAATGAACTTTAAAGTACCCCGTGAGTAACCGCAACTGACTTTAATAAACCTAGAAGTTGCAGCCCTGCTGCAGCAGCTGCCCTTCTCCATCATCCAGGATTCCTTGCCACCGATTGGCTGCTTGAAGCAGTAACTCATTGCCATTAAAGCGATCCCATGGAAGTCAGTAGGGGGGAGACTTTTCGAAGATGCAGACCCCAGCGCACAGCTTTCTCTGAGCTAGCGCTGGGGGGGGGGTAAATAAACCAGCTGGGGGGGTATGAAAGGGGGCAAACTTTTATAAAAGCCACAAGAATATTTAAAGGGGCCGTGCATGTGATGGCTGGAGTGTCCCTTTAAATTTACGAGGTTACTTTGCCTGCAGAGAGCCCTGCTTTAGAACAGATCTCTCTGATTTGATCCGCATTATTTTAGGCCCCCCCCCCCGGGGAAGCGGAGAACGATGACAATTTTCAATCCAGCGATGCTTTACAAAATCCTAACGAATGCCGCCTGACGCCTTTCCCTGAAGTCGAGCGGCAAAGTGAACGCATTCGGTGGCTTCGCCGGTGATTGGCTGGCTGCCCGATGCAAAAAATAAATCCGCGGGAGTTTGCTTAGTAATTAGATATCGAGAATTGGCTGCAAAATGCAAAAAATGACATTTTCTGACGCTGCCTGGGTAACTTGATATGGAAAAGCAGTTTTTAATGTAAAATGATGTTTTACATCATCCAGTTCGATTCAGCATCAGCCTGTTATTTGTGCGGAAAACACAGATAATTATGAGTTAACCCTGCGTGTTGCAGCGAGATGGATGCGATCCTGATGTAGACAACGGCGACCACGATGTCGCATACCCAGGAGCCGCTGAAACGCTTTAAATATTAACCTTTTAATAACCCATGTGGCTCGCTTGAGCTCCTTTCATTGAAGACCAAGAATAGAGGGGCTTTGTTCCCATACCTCCCAACAGTCCCCCTTTTTAATGAAACAGTCCTGGTTTTCAGGTGCTTTCCAGAGCTAGCCCCGCTCGTTCACAGGGTTGTCTCTACCCCTTAAGAGGTCCTAATTCTTTACCCCAGAGAGACGATGCAGGGGTATGTGTCACGGATGTGGCCGTGCATCCAAATCCTGGTAGAAGAGGGAATATCTATACGTCTATGTATACATCGAGGGGGTGCCTGAAGATTCTATTATTCTGCATCATTCTTTAAGCATCGATAAGTAATAAGGAATCGAGCAAAACAATGAAATGAAGTGAAAGCGTTACCATGCTGGCAGATAATAATCGAATTAAGGGAGGTTAACGCAGCTTTGAGACAGTTGAATTTATATTGATTAACCCACAAGGATCAATAAGTGCAGCTTCATCAGCATCTGGGTCTTAGGGGTGGAAAAACCCCCTAATGACCGGATACCTTGCGTGGTCTGGGGCTTCGTGTATTTAATAAACTCACGGAAAAGCTCCTACAGATCAAAAAAGGCAACATATACATATTAAAAACCCACCTTACCTGTATACGAGGGGAGCAGCAATCTTAACCCTTCGGTTCCTCTCGATTACGTTATCTCTTCCCTATTGTGAAGTTGCTGATTGTTGCTGGTTGGTTCAGGAGAGGAAATTGATTAAATAGTCCCTTCTTTTACCTCTTAGGACCGATCTCAGCTGATCCTTTTTTGGAATAACTAGCTGCATCCATCGTAACCGCATCCACCATCATCCCTTCCCTGCCGACATGCCCTTGTTTAATAATTAATAAATAAGTAATAAGCAAAATAAAAAAATAAGCAAGTGATAAATTATTAGTAAGTGGTGCTGATAATAGATTGCAATAATAATTTCAACTTTTCGGTTTATTGAATTAAATATAATTTAAAAATGTATTAATGTTTATTGATATATATTAAATAATTTTATTATTATTATAGAGATTTTGATAGAATTCTATTGCATCCAGGAAGATTCTAAGACCTTTCTCCAACAGGACTGGTTTTCAAGATGGTTTACTCTCTTTTTGGGGTTCCTATGAGAATACCCTACAAATTCGGAGCCGTTATGGAGGCTCGTGGGAAATATTGGCCACGGTACCGATACAAACATAAGTGGTCCCTTTAGATCCACGATTACTTATGCCTTTCAGAAAATACCGACTGTACGAGTCACTAAATGCTGCGACACCCGATAAAATACAGTTAACTTTTGGAAGTATTGACGTGACATAAATTTGAATAAACTCTTAATTCCAGGTTGACATTCCTTATATGTTACACGTTTCGTACAATCCTGCGTCTGAGGACACTGTCTACAAACCCACAACCCACAAGCTGTGGTGAAACTACAATTCCCATCATCCTTGGCTAGGGCTAAAGACCTCAGAGGAATGCAGATTAATAGATCTAGCTGGTAAGAGGCAAAATAGGGGGGTTGAAATATCAGTAAATTAGCGGATTTGAAAAGAATCGTCCAAAACACTCCATGGATTAGTAGATTCTAACCGAGGCGTTTCAGCGGGACGTAAGACGACAAATAGCCTGCCTCCTGATCATTTTTGGGATTTGCCAACAGTACGTTACGAAGAGCGGGGTAGCAATTTGAGAAATGGATTTATAAATAAATTGTTCGGCTTCCAGTTGTCATGGAAACCATCAGCCTCGGGTCAGCGTTGGTCACTATGCGTAACTGACGGTTTCCTTCCAATTCCCAAAGAAGAAGTCCTTTGTGTGAGATACAGACGGTGCAGCCACAGAACCAAGGAATGCAGCCAGAAATAGGGTCCCTCGGGGTTAAACGGGTTAAATCATGAGGTTTAAGTCAGCGGGTACCTTCATCATCAAAAACTAGATAGGATCTATAAGCCATGGGCTCTGGAGTTCTAAGCAAGGAATAAAATAACTGTTTTTGGTGATCATATACACACACGCATCATTGTTGTGAAACCTCCATTTATTTACCAATTACCAGTCCAACCAGTCAAAATTCCAGTTCAATTCCACTTCCATGCATACGATAGCTTAAAAGTTCCATTGGAGCTTAAACGATATCCTCGTTACAATTGAGTGGGGGGGAATCCGGAGAAGCTGAACTTATTGGGCATGCATAGAGGACAGTGTAACGTTTCAGGCCCTTTTAGGCCCTTAGAGGTCTCTCTGAAGAAGAAACATCAGAGGTCCCAAAAGTTTCTTCTAAGTTGGCCCAATAAAAGTTTGAAATAAAAAGATACTTATTCTAATAAATGTATAACTCTCCGCAAAGGGTCAGAGGAGGATACTTTTATTTTAAGGGGTGTGGTTAGAGGTGTGGCTATGGGTGTGGCTTTACCCAGACTTTTTATGTGACTTTGTGCCCTATTGTGGTGTATTTGCGTGGGGCACTTAAGAACAATGACCGTTTCCTGATGTTTCTATACACATTGTTGGGATTTTTAGGGCCGTAGAACCCTGCGATCCCCTCATAGCCAGCAAACATTCTGACCTCTTAGAAAAGAGGGGCATCAGGGGAGGAAAGAGGGGCATCAGGGGAGGAAAAGTGTCACTTGGTGAGGCCATATTTAATCTTAAAAAGGAGGACAAGGTAATCAGACGTTAAATATTTTTATCATTGACGTTATTGTCATTGCCAGGATTAACTCGAATGCTCAAATTGCTTACCAGCTATTTAATTACTAAGCAATACAAACAAATATGACCTATATAAATTCACACACTGCAGCTAAGAATACTTCACCGAGTCATGTGAAAATCGAAATGTCACAGTATGAATGCTAGCGTTGCCTTCAAGAGTTCCTGGAAATAGCTACTACGTTTCATCGCGTTCTCACTCAAGGAATGCTGCAGATTCATAAATGGATGTTTAGCTTCAGTTACCAGCAGAAGACAACAGATGACAACATTGACCCAAGAATGGAGCATGACCGGACCCAAAAGAGATGTGATTTGACCAGAAATGGGCATGGTTGGGATGGGGCCAAGTGGCCTACCTTACCCAAAGAGCCATCTCATGACTCTCAGCCTCATAGTGTGACGTGATGGCCACGGTGGAGCACAGACCCACGTTGATATTACAGCTCCCTGGGCCGGTCAGGGGAGGTCAGAGGATCTCCCCAACCAGCCCATGATCCCCACTGCCTACAACCTGTGGCAACCTGGGGGAAGCTGGACAGTGCCAGAAAATCAAGCCTGTCCTCTGAAAACTATGACACTTAGTAGGAATGCTAGTTCTTTGAGTATCTGTGTTACCAGAAATAAACATGACATTAATCTGTAAGGCATGGAAGGCCACGCTGAGCTGATGCTTTATGGCTAATGAAGTCTGTTCCTCCATAGACTTTCATTAGTCAGAGAGTCCGGCTGGGTGATTAAGACCGAGTCATTCTATTGTTCCCCACAGGCAGTAGGATAAGGAGTCTGGGCGTTTGTTTAGTAGACTGGGGCTCAGATAACAGAACGAGAACCTCATACAAACGGCTGATATACACTCAGAAACCTTTTTTAATTAATATAAAACGCAATACCTCACTATATGGGAGGATCTTTATGGTTTGTATAAAGTTTAACGTATGCATTCTGCCTTTAAAGATTTGCATATATATATATATATATATACATATATATACATATCCATTGTAACATTATTAGATTAACAGGCTTGCAGTTGAATTACCATGGCGTTTAGATGAGAAAAAGACATATTTTCAATGAAACACGGAAGCAGAAATATCCCACGCGGCAGCTTTTCAAACCCTCACGTTGGGAGAATATTTAGTCTGCAGCCATGACGGGGAATCACATTGCGTGGAGAGATAAGGAAGCAGAATTTGTTATTTTTTTTGGTCTCTTGGCAGCCAAAGTAAATTAGCAGGCAGTCATTTAGGAGATAAAGGAGGAGTAGACTGGGACTCGGTCACCGGTCAGAACGGCTGGCGGGAGATGGATGCAGATAGCCGGGGAGAGAAGGACACCTTTGGGGATGGGATGTTAAACACGAATCAGCGCTCCAAACGCCAATTAGTTTGGCGAATCAACAGCTTACGTAGCGGCGGATACTTCGCTGACATTGACAAGGACCGGTCAAAGAAAGTCTACTAAGAAGGTCCGTGGTTTACAGGATAGAAGTTATCAAGAAAGACTAAAGGATCGGGAGCCATGACAGGTGGGAGATGGGAGGGTGAAACAAAGAACAGGAGGGACGTATATTTCACAGAAGGACAAATCTCAGGACTAGAGGTCATAGTCCAGGCATAAGGCTGTCCTGAGCTTAAAAGGAGGACCAAGACCAAGTAACGAGGCCAACGACCAAGTAAGGAGGCCAACTTCCAAGTAACGAGGCCAACGACCAAGTAACGAGGCCAACGTCCAAGTAACGAGGCCAACGACCAAGTAACGAGGCCAACGACCAAGTAACATTTGTCGTTAACGGCAGCTGAAAAAATGATCCGACTCGATGGACCGAAAGGCTCTATTGCCGGTGCTGGAAGGGAACATAGAACTATCTGATAAAAGTGATAAAAGGACTGAGCTAGAAAATTGAATTAAAGAGGGCATCTTTTGAGATAATTGGTCCCCAGGGATTTTCTTTAGAGAGAGATAAGTGGCTGATGTTCTAATAATTGCGATATGACAGATTGTCGAAAGAATCAAGGCTGTTTAAGGATCTCCATTACGTCTGGATGCCGTGGGCCGCGCAGGACAAATCTTCGCGTTTAGATGTTATCTGGGGTGCTTCGTGTTATTGGATACAATTTGATTCCTGCAAACGTGTGTTTTCTATCTGAACATACAGCGCGGGGAAGACTTTTTTGTGTTTTAATGCGGAATTCTCCATTGAACGGTCCTGCTGGGAGATTTACACGCGTGTTATAGGAGGCTTGCGGTGGCTCGCGATGCCGGAGAGTAAGGTGCATTTCTGCCACTGTCAGTCGGAGGCAAGCGATACACTAGCTTTAGCAAGGAGTAATTTATGGTGGCAGTGTTTTGCGAGACAGATACCTGTTAATCAAGGCAGATTTCATGATACACGGACGTCGAGCTGTCTCGAACACTGATCCCATAAATAACGGAAGAGGTCTGTGCGTCTAGGACACGCTGGAAAGAAGCATGGCAGCGGGCGCCGATTTAACACAAGGCCGTCTAAGACAACAATATATTTTTCATTTTTCTGTGACAGGCATATATCCCCATCTGTAGGAGAGACAATCCCAATGTGGTATCCAAATTCCTGATGCCCCTCTTCCTCCCTGATGTTCCTCTTTCCTCCCATGTTCCCCTACTTCCCTCTCCTGATGCCCTTCTTTCCTCCTCCGATGACCTTCTTTCCCCTGATGACCCTCTTTCCTACCCTGTTCCCCCTCTTTACTCCTCTGTTCCCATCTCTCCTCCTCTATTGCCCCTCTATCCTCCCCTGATGCCCCTCTTTCTTCCCTGATGCCCCTCTTTTGTCCCCTGATGACCCTCTTTCCTACCCTGTTCCTCCTCTTTCCTCCTCTGTTCCCATCTCTCTTCTTCTAATGCCCCTCTTTCCTCTCTTGATGCCTCTCTTCCTTCATCTGATGACCCTCTTTCTCCCCTTGATGACCCCCTTTCCTCCCCCTGATGCCCCTCTTTTCTAGGAGCCCGGAATGTTTGCTGGGTATGAGGGTATTGGAGGGTTCTACAGCCCTAAAAGCCCCAATAATGTGTATCGAAACAGCAGGGAATGGCGTTATACATCAAACAGGGTAAATAAAATGCCTAAATAGCTACAATTATGTCAAAAAAGTCATGTAAAAAATGCCCTCCCCCAGCCACACCTCTAACCACACCCCCTAAAGCAAACGTGCCCCTTCGTAGGACACCTGACATGTCAGCGGGGCTCTTTAAGGAAAGAATGCGTTAAATGAATGCGTCTGACCTTCATGGGGACATCCAGAGCCGGTGGGGATTAAGGACGCCGCAGGCTTAGTCTGATAGGAGCTGAAGCTCCAGCCCCACGTTAATGAAGCCCCCAGCTGCAAATCCTAGCCGGGCAATCTCTAGCCATACGTTATTATTATCCCTTTCTTTCTCATGAGGCCGGTATACGTATAGGGATTATACGCAATCGATTAAAAAAAAGAGACAATGGACGCAATCTTACGACGCAGAAAGCCCGGCCTTTAAGAAGTTAGCCCGAGACGCGCGCCGCATTCTCCTTAAACCGATGTGACTGCCGGTAAAGCTTGGGATCAGTCATCGGAGTCGCAGCCGTCAGCATCTGTTGCGAATGACAGCGTCTTTCCTGCTCATTAAAACCCCCGGAGCCGTGACACGGCTTGTGTTGTCTGCGCAATTATCCTTTGAATTTATTTACATTCGCATGCGCGGCGCCGTGGAGGTGTAAGGGAGGTGAGAATGGAAGATGTGATCAGGGAAAGCCGGTGCTGCAGAGAGTTTATTCCTTCATCCCCGCGGTGCGTGCGGAGCAGCCAGGCAGATACATATTCCCAACTCATTACCACTCGGCAGATCGTATCATAACCCGCGATACGGGCTCTATTAATAGCGGGCTCGTGCTGTTTAAAGGGACACAAACAAGGAGGGATTTCACCGTGTGCAGCCGTGTAACCGAAATAGAGCCTCGGGTTTTGTTAGCCCTCTTTTAGTCGCAGCTCGGCGTCAGGAACGGATCTGGATCCCGGAGTAGGTAGGACAATCCATAACAAGGCTTTCCTTCATGTATAGGGTGGCCAGAAGCACCTTAAATCTATCCCTTAAGAGCTGAGAACCAGCGGCCGGACCCCCCGTACCCAGCAAACATTCCAGTAAAGAGGGGGATTTAGGGCACAAACAGGGACTGGCCAAACTAAACGAGGGTACTTGGGAGGTATGGCTTATAGTGTGTCTTTCTTCTTTCAAGAATGTTTCAGGCTTTCCTTCATGTATAGGGTGGCCAAAAATCCCTTAAATCTATTTAATTAGGAGACAGATTGGGTGAAAACCAGCGGCCGGACCCCCATACCCAGCAAACATTCTAGTAAAGAGGGACTGACCAGACTAAACAAGGGCGCTTGGGAAGTATGGCTTACAGCGTCTCTTTCTTCTTTCTGCCAGCCTCTGGCGTCCGCCTGGGCATCGCCTGCTCGGAAAGATGCCCCGCGCGCCCCGCGTAACAATAGCTCCGTGTCGGGGGGCAGAGTAAAAGTGTCACTTCTCAGCCGCTGCTATCTTCCAGTTTAGCCGCCGGCGGCCGAGTGAATTCTCAGATTGCGAGCGCTTTCATCTCCCGCCTGCCGCCGTCGTGTGCGAGCGTTTTACTGGCAGTGACAGGCGAAGTGAGCGTGCGCTCCGGGAGAGAGAGGGGGGGGTTATAAATAATCGGGGTGACCTCTCTTCTCAAGGCATGTTAATAAACTCAGCAAATTGGGATCTTATCTGGTGCGTGGACTGATTAGGCGTGACAGGCAGCTTAAAAGCGCTCTCAAATCAGGACAAATCGGGGGGAATTTGGCAATGTGTGATCAGGACAAATATGATATTCCCCGACTTGACAGCTAATGGTGTTTGCAGTAACTGTTACGTCTCGGGCACATAATTACGCGCCCAGCGAAGCCTCCGAACGCCGAGGCTCCGGGGGGCCGCTCGCTCTGCCGTCTCGTTCCCGCAGACGCCGCGATCACCAGGATAAACAAACGATTGCGTCGGTGACAAGGCCTGCAATTTACTGGTGAGAATATGGTTCACCGGACGCGGCGCTGGAGAAATAGCCGTGGGGCTAGAGAAGAAAAAAAAAATAGATCGCCAGCTCTTGGGGGCAGGGTGCGGACTTGGCGTCTTGGATTTACTTTATGGATTTGATGGCTGGCCCTCCTAGGGGAAGCTTCATGATGTTTAACATCCTTAGAAGGCTAGCAGTAGCCCCAGAATGACCCTAGGCAACTGTCCGGTGACCCTGATCTGTGCGAAGACCCTCCGTTTGACTTCTACTTCCTTGAAGAGACCCTTGTGTGCAACAGTTTGCAGATCTCTGGCGTCTCGGACATTGCTTCATTTGGATTAAAACTTATTTTTTTTACTAGTTTAGTGTATTTTGTTGCACTGTTACTATAACGAGTCATTTGCTTTTCGTAGCCTTACCCCATGCCATGTTCTGTAGGGGTACAGAGGGCAATATCTGCTGTACATACCCCCAAGTGTCCCTGTTTAGTTGAGCTAGCCCCTCTTTTCCTCCCCTGATGCCCCTCTTTTTCTAGGAGGTCAGAATGTTTGCTGGGTATGAGGGGATCGCAGGGTTCTACAGACCTAAAAGCCCCGATAATGTGTATAGAGGAACAGCAGGAAACGGCTTTTATAAAATTAACGGGGTCATTAGTAAACCTTGCGCACTAAATGTCTTCTTCTTATATTGCTCACAACTCAGTATGTGCAAATATCTCGGTTCCCAGCTATATGGGGAATAAGTCAAAATAAAAAGAGTGCTGGTAAAGCCATACAGTCTCCACAGCCCACACGTTACTACACACCCCAACCATCTTAGCATTCATACCCTCTTGCTTGCTAGTTCAGATGAGCAACCTGGGAAGGGTACTCACTAAAACACAAGATTATAGATTTAGACCATGGGCATGAAATAACTTATAAGTCAACTCTGTCCGAGTGCTTAATCAGGAATTGTGAGTACATACAAGACATTTTGAGCTGTTGGCAGCCGTGTCCTTTTTTTTTTTTTCTTCTTCTTTTTTTTTTTCTTTTCTTCTTCTTTTTTTTCCTAGAGAAGATAAATTAACCCAGCCGTGTAAAAAGTGACTAGGGATCAATTTCCCGCAACCAAATCAATCAAAAAGTTTCCGAAACGTCACAAATTCCGTTAATGAATTTGGTCAACAATCCGTTGGCTTCAAAGTATTCAGTCATCTCTTTGTCGGAATTTTTCCGCGAATCGGATTTCCGAGTCCCGTGGGAAGAT
>VKOC01006638.1:0-22420 GCA_009364415.1 Spea multiplicata
GGGGGGGCATCAGGTGCTAAACAGGGCAAAACCCTTTTTCTGGTGGCATCTTTCTGCATGTTGTACAAATTAAATGGACATTTAGGGCTGCGATATGGGATGGGGAGGTCGCTTGTGGACCATTAATCAGTTATACAGGATACTCAGCTCTGCAGTCACAGGGGGTCTAATAAGACCCCCACCTGTGCACATCCTTGGAAAGCACTCCCATACATCAAAAGGGGCTTATTTTCCTGCCAGCAGGGCCAGCGTGAAACGCGGACAGCGGAGCTGGTGATACCAGGGTGTTTAGGTAAAATAATTCATATTAAAGTATCTGCAACGCGCAGCAAGTGACATCACAACCTGGCTTCATCACATAATGTGAACAATATTGCCTCTAGCTTCGCGGATCTCGGCCCCCCACTTTGTACCCGCTCAGTGCCAGCGGTTCCAGAGACTGGGGCAGCCAGTAAAGAGGCCATAGGGGACTATCCAGCCCAAACTATAAGCGTGATAACTGCAGTCATCAGTAAATGGTAAACAGACATTAAAATATAAGCTATTAAATGTAGTGATTTTGTGATTGATGAGTCCTTTGGATTGTTCATGCAGTTCGGTGGAGAATGTGGCGGTGTTTATATGGGAGGGACTCCAGAAGAGACTTCCAGAGGGGCTTCTCTACGAAGTTTGTGTGCACGAGACCGACTCCAACAGTGCTGTCTACAGAGGGGAATGAAGCGTTCTGCCTTACAGAAGCGATACCTGCTGACACCTGGAACGGACGCACCGCAAGCATATTACCGTTTGGGTCCGAGACATGGTGTCTGTTTCATTGCTGGGTGACATGCTGGGCGTTCTTACGATTTGGGGGCAATTTTGGTTTTCTAATTCAGGATTTTACTGTCTCTTCCCACCATTACCTGACTGACACTCGTCTACTGGATTATAGCGGCTACGAGTGATAAAGTCGCCACTTATCTGTCCAGTGCAGAAATCACATTATCAGAGAGGCTTTATATGTATATTATAGTTTTTTGCTAATTTGACAACATAAGAATGGCATTAAACGTCTAAAATATTCTGAAAACCTTTAAATATAAGTAAGGATTGGCTTACGGTGCGATCTACACATCAGCTTGCAGTTCCATTTGCGCAATGGATATATCAGCTTATGTGCTAAACCTGTTTCATTTAGTGGGTTTTTAAAACATGTATAATACTTCATTTGAACCTCTGAAAATGTTTGTATACGGTTATGAATAAATGTCACGCCATGTTTAATACTCATAAACTTTTAATAACGAGTTAATGGTTTTTGCATGTGGCTTACCACAAATCTTTTAATAACAGCCATCTAACTGGGAGAAATGCAGATGCAGCACCATTTAAAGCTTCAGAGACAGAATCTTCATAAGTTAGCACTTGGTAAATTTCACATACTGAGGTTTGAAGATCTGATGCAGTCGGCATGATCGTTATTGTAAAGTGCATCGCGTGTCTTACACGAGTCTCTGGTTTAGAGGAGGTAAAAGGCTACATCATTTTAAACAAGTCTATAGGAGTTGAATTCAATCTCTGCCATTTATGTCTTCCCTTCTTTATACACTTATCTCATAATATTTAGGTACATTATAACCCTAAGCCATCAAGAGCTGTGCCTAGCCGTTTATTATAGTAAATCATTCTTTCAAAATTCTTTTGGGTTAAAAAAGTACTTTGATATATAATTATCTTTTTCCAAATACCTTAACGCAATTCCTGCGAGTATCTGAGTGCTGGTTTCTTAATTGTTTTATAATATATTTTAGGAAAAAAATAATTTTTATTTGAATCTTCAAATGAACTACTACATGGTATTGAATGGCCCCCTCCTTTAGATCCGTAAAGTGCATAAGGGATAGGAAGGAGGAAACTTGATGAACATTGTTGGCGTATTCTAAATATAAAACCTAGAACTATTAAACAGCAGAAAGAACCAGGAATAATGGTTCATATATCATTCGCTCTGAGAGGATGTCTGAAAGTGCCACGTCACTTCAACCTCACCATGAGGCTGCTGACCCTTCACCAGATATGGATCATCAGGCACCATGCATTTGGAATGTCTTTTGGTTTTTTTTGGGTGGTGGGAAGGGAAAGTGGCCCTCACGTGCTGGCCCTGGACGCTAGGAAGTAAAGTAGGAAGAACAGTCCCACAAGCCCCACTGAAATGTAGCACAATAGCTTGCGATTGTCCCGTCCTGACCGAGCCATCCCTGTGAAACGCTTCACTGTCCCACTCAGAAGACCGGTCACACTCATGAAGTCAGAATCCTGGAGGAAGCGAGAGATGCAGATAAGATCAAACTGCCCATACTACCGACTATCAACTTTTATATAAAAGCATCTTTATAACCACCATGAAAATACCAAAACGTTCTTACCATGCCATCTAGGTACTTGTTATGGTCGTCAGCTTCTCTGTCAATATCCAATGCCAGCTGCAGAAAGATACACAGAAAACATTACATGCTATATACCGGCAAAACACAGAAAACATTACATGCTATATACCGGCAAAACACAGAAAACATTAAATGCTATATACCGGTAAAACACAGAAAACATTAAATGCTATATACCGGCAAAACACAGAAAACATTAAATGCTATATACCGGCAAAACGTGTCAATGTCTTTCTACCATAGGGCTGAAACAACTAAATCGTTAATAAATGATGACAATAGCTGTCAACGATTTTCATTATCGATTGGTTGTTTGCTTAGCTGGTCTGTGTACAGCATGCACGATTTAGAGTTAAAGTTTAACTTACTTCAGACAGATGCTACTTAGGAGTTGAGTGGATAAGATTACCAGATTCCCCGGTCCCCTCATTAAATTATTTTAAATAAACGTAAAAGTGGCATGTTTTTTTATCCAACTATACAATGGTTTAGGACAATACTGATTGACAGCGGAGTATCCCATAAACAATGTCTCTATACACTCACCGATTTGAGCCTCGTCACCTTGGAGGCCAGATTGTCTGCAAGCCGCTTGTTCTCTGCATCCAGCATGTCATCTACGGCCCCCGAGCTCGGGCCTGTTAAGACAGTGATCAGTTGTCTATTTTTATGTCAGTTAAGTTGCACAGTGCACATATAATATACTAGATGCCATATCTGCTCAATTATAAGACCACTCTGATTATAAGACGACCCCACAAAATCTGAATATTAATTTAGGGAAAAAAAAGAAAAAGCCTGAATATAAGACGACTCTATAGGAAAAAAGTTTTACTAATAAATGTTAATTCATGTAAAGTATTTTTTTTTTAAATAAAAGCTATAAATAAGAAAAATATTTTTTTTTGTTTTTATTTCCTTTTATTTTCCAACCTTGCCCCGGAAATGCCTTATACCCCCTATATGCTATATTTTAACGGAAGTGCCCTTAGCAGCGATGAACGCAGACAGCCCCCGCTGCTAAGGGCACCTCCTTCCGGCTGCAGCAGAAGTTGCCTACGCGAATCTACCCGCTGCCCCGACTACAGCAGAGGTTACCAGACAGGAGGATCCAGGTCCCCTGCAGCGCTGCGGGGGATCTGGATCTCAATCTCATAGACAGACCTCATTTGAGGTCTGATTATAAGACGACCCCGATTATAAGACGAGGGGTATTTTTCAGAGAATTTACGGTAATCCACAAGTAAACTATTGTTTCATATTTAATAAAAACTATGATTGAGAAAAATGATTTTTTTGTTATTTCCTTTTATTTGCCAACATGCCCCCCAGTTATGCACCTCTGCCTCCCTGATATTCCCCTCTGCCTCCAGAAAACCATTATACACCCCCCCCCATGCCACAGATGTGATGCGCACAGACAACCTCTGCTACTACTGCTACGGAGCACCGGAAAGTCATGTCACACCGGTGCTCTGTCATAGAAGCCCCGGCAGCAGCGGAGGTTGTCTGTGTGCACCCCGCAAATGTTCACCGGTTGCCAGAGAGGAGGATCTAGGTCCCCTGCAGTCAGACCTCTATTTGAGGTCCGATTATAATATAAGACAACGTTATTTTTCAGACCATTTGCTCAGAACAAAAACATCTTATAATCGAGCAAATACAGTATATTTAATATATACACACATATACACGTTTACTAGTATGTAAGGAAAATGAATAAGGCCGTAGAGTAGAATCTTAAACCAAAGTTGATACCTTACTTTTGGCTAACACAGAAAAGGATGCAGCATTGCATAAGCTTTTGGGACCTCAGAGGTCTCTTAGTCATATAAAAACGCCAATACGTTTCTGAGTATGTATAACACATTCTAGGAATGGTGCACCCTCAGGGCGCTGGTCACATTCTCTCTTTTAATGCTGTACACCGTCACGCCATCATCCCAAACGGATGCTGCCGGGGCCTCAGAATTAGTTCCACACGGCAAATCATTGACGCTTGAACACGTGACAGTATCGATGACACCCATGTTTCGTGTGGCAGGGAATTCTTTGGGCTGACTCCGGATAATTCGAGTCAAGCAGATACTCCGACTCTTTATTCGGAACAGCCAGATGTATCCAAATACCGGATTCATAACGGTTTATATACACACAAAACGGTTCAGGATACCAATTTCACCCACTTGGAGATTGCTATTTTTATTTTATTTATTGAAAGAAAAATGGTATTATAAAGTATTAGCACTGAAACGAAGACAGAGACTTTTTTTCCTGACATTTCCAAACTTTATTCGGCCGTTTGATTTATTTCAGTACTTCTGGCATCCATTTAGCAGATTGTAAGCACTCGCAAGGTTCAGCATAAAAAGTTATTCCAGTGGGATATATGAACTCTTATCGCCATAGCAACTATAGGAGTGGATTGCTTCACTGGTTGCTATGGTGATAAGAGCACCTAGTCAACTTTGCACCAAAATAACTTTTTTAAAACAGGACCCCAATTTAACCTAATTCATCAGTTTAACGTTTTGTAACATTATATATATATATATATAATATATATATTATATATATTATACACACACACACACACAAAAACAGACACCTCACACATATTCACCATAACACTCAGAAGTATAATCACAATATGAATTATGATAAACTTGAATCTTATTTAAGTTTCAATTAGAGTAGGCCGTTGAAAAGTACCAAAGTAGACTAATTATATATACCGATATACATATATATAATATTATATATATAAGTATATTATATATATAATATATATATATAAGATCACTAGGGGCTCTATTTATGAACATTTAAATACTATTGTAGTCATACGACCGAAATAGTTATCTCGCTAAACTATGGATCGTAGGAACACACGAGTTATTCCCTAGAGAGCAGAAAAAGAAAAAAAAAGACTAAAAATCGCAAACATATAACCCAGTACCTCGGCCCCACTCCGCCATCTTTGTTGCTTCCGCCTTGTTACGTGGAAGGAACTTTGCAGCTGACACGTGACCATACTCTTGCGTTGTCGGAATTTCCAGCCAATCAGTTTCGAGAAGGCGCGTCAGTGCGAAAAGCGTTACAATGCTGTCATGGAAACGAGGTCGCGACCCATGCAATATGGCGGCGCTCGCTGTGTTTCTGTTCGGGAACCGGCAAAATGCACGGTGAAAGGTTATTAAGTGAAAGCGTACAGTCCCTGGAATGGGAGCCACACATCCCAAGTGTCCTACTTTAGGAGGGACAGTCCCTTTTTGAGACCTAAAGCTGTCCCTCTTTCTAGCAGCTCAGCATGTATGAGAGTGTTTCTCAGCACTAAATAGCACACAGATGTGTATATAATAATCAGAAAATATTTATTTTTTTAAATAAAACATTCTTCATGCAAATAGAATAATGACTGAAATTAAATACAGAGATCAGTTTTGGTGTGAGCTGGAGAAAGTGAAGCCATCAGTGGCAACGCTCAATCTGGTTGCTATGGTTATTGAGCCACTTTGACCAATATTTACAATTTTATTCATCATCCCCGTTGTGTGCTGCCCGGCTAGAGCTATTGCATAAATCCGCTGGCCGGGTGAGTCGGGTATTGCTGAAACCCTTTTGGTGGATTCATTATATATTGTGCCTGGAGAAAATCATTTGCGATCTTATCGGAATCTCTGTGAAGCTTGACTTGTTCTCCAGTTCTAAAATTATGTAGAGTAAATGTGACTTTGCTTAACGAATATACCGGTAGTTCTTATATAAATTGGGACTAGCCTGGATCGACTGGTGCAAGGGCAGCAGACACTCTCAAAACCGAACGACTTTGGGCCAGTTACATGGGAGATCTCTAGTCTCTAAACTGTGTGTCCTGAGGCAAAGTGCCTGTATTAAAATGTAATACCACTTCCATCTGCAGTTCTGCACCAAGAGCAAATAATATGTTTTCTGTCACAAAATTATATATAAATATATTACATTTTATTAACTTTCATACTGCACACTAAAAATAATTTCTATAGAATTATGTGCATTTGCTATGCACAGTGACAATGTTACTCCACTACATGGACTAAAATAAGTATATGTGTAACATACACATGAGAATACACGTGTACGGTCACATGGGTCTCATCTTCCACAGCCAAGACCTTCCTCTTCAGCAGCAATGTATATACTCGATTCAGTGTAAGGCCCCATCCTGTAAAGAAGCACAGCTGAGTCTAATATTCTTTATCATCATATTTTATGTCACTCCACCTTACGATTAATGCTTTGGGAACCTCTTTCCTATTTCAGTGACAAAGTATGAATTCTTCCCATGTGCTTCGTAGTCTATGACCTGTCTCCCCCATGGTATAGGGCAAGGGTGGCCAAACCTGCTTAATGTAAGAGCCACATATGAAAGAGGTGCTGAAACGCTTCTCCACAATATTCTGGCTTCTGGGAGTACTTCCACTAAAGGGTACTTCAACATGGACAGCATCTCCCCCATTCCTCCAATCAGGGGGGTGGGTGTGCACGGAGTCTCTGCCCTTTTGAAGAATGGAGAGCAGACATAGAAAGAAGACAGAAGAACAAAAAGAGGCAAGAGAAGAAGTGGAGTTGCAGGAAAGGAGACACACAGAAGCAGTCTGCAGAGACGTGAGTTTGAGAGTGCATGCTCGCACTTGCAGGAGGTCTAAGTGAGCTAGCATGAACATATGTTGGTCCGACCAACGTATTTAAACAAGCCGCACATTACATGTGGAAGAGCCACCGTTTGGCCACCCGGGTACAGGGTATACTATTTGTCGAATCTCACCTTTGCTCTATCTTCAAGCTCTTTGAGTTCTTGCTCCCATCCCAACATTTGTGCGAAACGCTTGATTCCCGCGGTGACGTCCCCAAGTTCCATCACGTTGAGTCTATGGGGACCACTCAGGAAAGGCCCCACTGGATCCCGATTGATGAGGACACGTGGTATAGAGGCCCTTGCTGCATATACCAGGCTAGCAAATGGCTCTACCTGAATGAGAAATAACCCCAGTAAAGAAACTTTACCTATCTGCCCATCTTGCTTACATGGTGAGAATGTGCTTCTCAATAGATTCTTTGGGAATTCATGGCAGAAAAATCTTTAATATAGCAAAAAGTCCCGAATATTATAGGCCATCTGCTTCAGAGAGCGAGATTTATAGTTATGCCAGTACATAGTTCATTGAACATGTTATGTGTAATTTACACTTTATTTAGAATTTCCCCTCAATTTCGACTCTCTCTCAAATGGAAATGGATCAATGCTTGCTAGTGTTAAGTTTTGTACAACACGGTTGCAGTTCTCATTTCTTTGCCCTTGTGGCATGCTGGCCTCATGTAACCCTGTATCCTTCGATAACATACCCCTTTTGTGGTGTTTTCACTCCCGTTTATCTTACTGACCTCCAGTGATGTGCCAATGATGACCAGGAGATCAGCTTGAGGGAAGTCTACCAGGTGCATCATGAACCGTGGTGGAAGCTGCTCTCCAAAAAATACAATATCTGGTTTGATGAGACCACCACAGGACACACAAAGTGGGACCTTAGACTCCAAGACTGCATCCTATAACACAGAAACCGCCAGTAAGGCATAAAATCAATCCTAATTCATGTATCTATGCATCCTCCAGCCCTTACTAGCTTCTCCATGAGGTAATAAACAACCTCTATCATCATTTCAAAAAATATCCCATATTACATTATTACACAATTATCAATTCAACATCGCTTTGCCTAATAACATCTTATATGGCGCCCATCACGTTATTGTTTTTATTATAACGGGCCAGTGGTCTGTAGCAAAATGCATAGTAATGTAATGTATTGTTAAACTGGTGAGGTTGCTTAATAGAGACGTCTCTCTACATTAACCATCCGCTATGCTGGCCAGCACCGTCCCCAAGAAGGGGAGCTGAAATAGTGAAACTGCTTACAAAGCCTTGGTTTACTGAATAGACCCCTGAGACTTGAACCCTGTGACAAAGAAAGATGTTTCTTTGTACTCAACTTGGTCATGGATGGCATTGTATATGGAAAACAAGACCAAGGTCATTGGCAGCACAAATAAAATTTCAGAACCTGCGTTAAAAACAGAATAACTAAAAACGATAATGTTGACATCGATGACGGCCGGCAGAACATAACCGAAAGAAAGCCCTAGGAGCAAACATACGATTATCTTCTTAATGCATAACCTGAGTGGTGCAACAGCTGTCTCCTAGGCATTTGCATTATTATAACTGATCCAAATACTTGGGAAAAGTTATTATTCTTTTGAAAGTCAAAATAAAAAGTTTCAGATATAAATTAACTAATCCTTCATAGGCTAAGGAAATTCAAAGGGTGATTCTTGATAGGACTTAACTTTGTGACAAAATTATGTTAATCAACCAAGATCATACACTTATATGATTTAATCGTAAAAATAGCTATAGTACTTTTAAGCGCGAGTAGCCCAACGTACCCTAAAGGTCTCTCCTGGGTATATTTTAAGGCACATGGTGCATGTGGCTGAAGAGAACGATCCATGTGCTTCTATCAACTTCTCCAAAGGAATACCAGCCACTGCAACAAAGAAGGACCTTTGAAAATTGTCAGTGTAAGTCAAAGATCACCTAGAAAACAACATAATTTGTCATACGCAGAGCTGTCTTTCAATGGATGGATGTACTCTGTTAGTAAACCCAACTCTCTGTGAATACTTTAATATGCACTCTTCGAAAACGAAAGGAAACATTGGATAGTTTGTAAAACCCACCACTACCTTGACACAGAAGTTGCCATCTTGATGGAAAAGCTGCCTTCTTCCTCCGTGATCTGACATTTCTTGCCACTGATTGGCTGCTTGAAGCTGCCAATCAGTGGCAGGAAAGTGCTCCCATAGAAGTCATACATGCACACTGGGGTATAAACAGGCCCCATCGGCAGCATTCACTGAGCCAGCGCTAGAGTTGACTGGCAGTAAGTATGTCATGTGGTGGGAGATTGGCCAAATGCCTCTCCTGCAAGCAAAATAGCTGGGGTAAAGGGGCAAAACAGACCACATGAACAATTGAATGGACCGAGCATTACAGTACATGATGACTTGAGCGCCCCTTTAAGTGTCACTTTAATGTAAAGAGGATTTTCCACGTTTTTAGGTTTTGAGTTGGATGGCCCAGTATTTGAGCTTTTTGAATAAGAAAAAAGGTGTCAATATATGGCTAAGAACTTTGATTTCCATGTATTGTGCCTCTTACACCCACCTCTCTCTAAGCCATCAATGTTTTGCGTGTAGAGGCGTAACAGTAGTCCTTTATCATTTAAGAGGCGGAGGAAGTAGTGCGCAACATTGGGCCGATGGCGTCCTGGGAGGAGTTCCCGAGAAAGTCGCAAAAAGGCATGAGGCTCCCTCAAGAAATAGCTCAAGTCGAAGATAGCTTCTGGGTAAGGAAGAGAGTATTCCTGTAGTTTACTGTACAAACCACTTGTGGGAGACCTTCAGTGAAGAGATGACAGAGAGGACACCTGGTTACTATGAGAGAACTGGTGGGATTAAAACAAAATAAAAGATAAAAGCAATCTGGTGGTATGCGCTTGAGATCCTCAAAATCAGTTACACAACAAATTGCTGCATACATGGAAAAAAATCTTTGCTTTCTAATCTGCAGTTGAAGCCACACTTTATTAGCTCCTTTCAATGAATTATATCAATCCAGTAAAGTGTCATTCTACACAGGAAAACATGGTGACCCGGATAACAGTGAGCGAGATTTCAGAAGGTCTACGTGAACATTGCCTTCAGATTCTCATATTGTTAGGCCACCCAGGCCACAAACGCACAACAAAGTTTTTAATTAAATAAACCTTAGCAGATCTAAGAATCTTGGGCATTCAACAGTACCAGGAATGATGCTTCTGATGCTGCATTTAGTTATACGTTGTTAAATTCAGTAGAGTAGGTGGAACAGCACCTTTAAATGTTAGTGATGAGGCTGGGCGTTTGTGTCTCTTCTGCCACTGTGTCCGGGGTCCATCATTAAATTACGCAGTGCTGTGCGTCCATTACCCTGTTATTAACATCACCTGAAATCAGGAATCCCACTGTCGGTGCTGATGCCAGCTCCCACCATAACCAGTATACGTCGGTAAGCGCCCTCCTTTATGCCAAAAGCTACATCCTTAAGGGAGAGGTCAGTGTGATTGTTGCTTCCTTCTCCGCCAGGGACAGCACTGCTGCCGTTTCGCACCTGACTGGGTAACAAGAGAAATATTAGAGCTTTACCCAGACAATACAGTGCGATCAGCAATAAGGTACTCAACAGTTGTGTTACCATAGGAATGTGTTCAGGGGTAAGTGGTGGTGACTGAATTAATATATATTATGGGGTCTGTGAGAGTTATATATTCAAAGAGGGTCACTTTCGTTACATACCTTTTACGTAAAAAATTATATCTGCTAGGAATGGGTGAGGATCCAGGAGATTCCTTTCCACGGGGACAGGACAGGCCGCCTGCGCAGCTGAGCGCACGTACCTTTCCAGCTGGAAGATAAATAGGACACAGAAGAATCACAACTCCGCACGCCAAGTATATTGAGTGGGCATTGGAGAAGGACTGAGGTTGAGGTGACCTGAAACATCTCAGTGCATTTTGTGAGGCCAACCTGAAAGCGCTTCTCTAGTAGGACTGGCTGACCTGGTCCTGGCTAATAAAATGAAATGGATGAGATGATGAAGCTCGAGAGCCGGGTCCTCTGTAACCATGTATCGGTTTGTTTTAATCTGTAAGTTCTAGTTTCATATGCTTTGAATGTATGGACTGTAAGAAGCTCTGTGGAAATAGTGCTATATAAAGAAAAGATATTAATAATAATAACTAAACCCTTTCTTGCACGAGAAACTGTCCAGGGTTGGACCTCATAATGCACACTTACTGTATGTAGATAAGCAGGTTGATGATACGACTACTCTCAAAACATTGCTCCAAAATTACTTTTTCCCACAATTACTTATTGGTTAAATAGCCAATCCTGCGTAAGCTTCAGAAAAGCAACCTTTGATA
Source organism: Spea multiplicata (assembly GCA_009364415.1). NCBI lineage: Eukaryota > Metazoa > Chordata > Amphibia > Anura > Pelobatidae > Spea > Spea multiplicata. The sequence goes on from VKOC01006638.1 coordinate 11,492, forward strand.
CATTCTAGGCAGCCCTGCTGTTCTTTAATGCATGGAGTGATACCTAGGAGGTCCATGTCAAGTTTATGCTTTAACCGTTACCTGCTAAGCGATACAGCGAAGATCCAGGCACCAAAATTCCTCTTTTAATAGAGACAGAGCAGGAAACCCAGGACATGGCCATACTGTGCAGCAAATGAATGCTTCTGGGAGCAGAGTTAAACACACAAGATACACAAGTCACTCCTAGATCATGTCTCCACTCAGGAGCCATTTTGGTGGATTAATCTTCATGGGTATGGCTCCTACCACAGATCTTTGTGCCCAATTGTCAGCACATTTTGTGTGTGTCGGTGCTTGTTCTAGTGCTTAGAACTTTGGGATATGTACAGAAACCTCTATTTACTTAGAGGTTTGTCATAGTTTGTCCTGAAAGCAATGAACCTGTCTGTCCCCTTCTCCTCAGATGTATGATAACCTCTCGGTCGCTGCCATCAACTGTTTGATCCTAATATGCCCTATGATTAGGGTTGCAACATTTCACATGCTGCTGGTGTAAAGTGTACAGCGCTCATGACCTGAAATCAATTAGTCAGGGCTTCGGTTAGCCACGAAGTTCCCAGGTACTGACACGACTGGGTACATTTTCATCTTAAAGGGGAACAGCCACCAATATTTTCAGGTGCTAAAATAAGAATAAAATTAAGTTTTAGACATATTGTCCTGTTTTTCTTTACACAATGCCATGTGTATGTTTTTGCACTGTGCAATCCTATTCTACTAGACTCCTTATCATACTGCCTGTGGTAAATAATAGAATGGCTCAGTCTCAATCACTCAGCTGGACACTCTGACTAGTGAAAGTCTATGGAGCTTTATTAGCTTTGACATAAAAATTCAGCTCATGGTGATGTTTCAACAGGGAAAGTCACCCAACATATTACGCGACTGACAGCAATGGCGGCCTCCACATCTGTAGATAAAGGAAGTTTATTGGAGCAAAATGAGACCAAACCCGGTTTTCTTTAATGTCGACCTACATTACTGTATACAGCAACGGGGGCTAGGGTAAAAGAAAATTTAATTTATTCCACAAGCCTAGCCCTACAAGAGAAAAGTGCTAACATGATGTCATCTCCATGCAGTCCAAGAAGTAAAAGAACCCCAGAAAACAAAATACCTTCATCATCGAACATTTATTCTTATCATTTCTTTTATTTATGGAATTTCATTTATTAATTAATTAATTAATTAATTAATTTGAATGGCCCCACTACGCGATATTATGTATATGTAATGATTTTTCCTTTATATATATTTTTTGCTAAATATACCAGAAAATAATGTCCATTGATGTCATAGGTTCGGTCATTTGATTTTTCTTATAAATATTCTGCTGAATATATAAATTATTCCATTTATGTATAAAATAAAGACACACGTTTAAAAATCCAAACAATGGCGCTGTCTAACTCTCTCACAAATTAATAACAGTCCTGACACAGTTCATTATTAATTCCACTCCTTTCCCTACTCCGGCTCGGACCTCAATCAAACCAACAGACCCAGGCTGGAAATGTAATGTAAAGACATTGCCTAGTAACAGTTGCTATGGCTCGCTACGTTCCCTCTGCCATTGCACGCTGGGGGTTGTAGTATTCTGTAGCGCTTCCGGTTCACGGCCCTTCGCTTTCCGGAAGTGAGTGTGCAGCTTACAGGGAGCATTTCCGCTAGAGGTGGCCGGCTAGTTTCTCACATTTTTTCCCGTGAATATTTGTTTTCTCCGACGTAAATATGAGGGACGTGACCGGGTTCTTACAGCTTCAGCAGAGCCAGAGCACCTCGCCTGAGACGGCAGCTATTTGGCATCGGCTGGAGGAGCTGCACAACAAAAAGTAAGGGTACAATGACACCTAACAATTACCCTTCTACTACCCAACATGACAGCCAGAATCTGATACAAATGGCTGGAAGGGATTATTAACACCAAAATCACGTTACACAGGGTAATGGTGTAGATTGTAAGCTCACAAGTACAGGGCCCCCTTCCAGTATATACTTAATGTTAATGTTATTAAATTTAAGTTGTTTTCCTAAATATTTTCCTTTTGTAGCAGCGCTGCGGAATCTGCTGGCGTGATAGAAGTAAATGGTGTGTAACGTGTGTTCACATCCTAAAATAAATGAGTTTTTTGTGAGATTTTGGATGTTAGAATAGGTAATACCAAAAACAAACAAACAAACTACCAAAAATGGTAGAGATACGTGCACTGTACATATATAAACACCAACACCTAATGTAAGGAGAAACAAGTATATACAAAGTAAATCTTTATTGGACAATACGATTTAAATACATATAAAAAAATATATATAATAAAAAAGCATCTCGGCACCAAAACACACATATAGGAAGGTACATATGAACCAGGGCACAGGACCGCAGGAACTAGGTATGTATATAAAGGCACAAATAAGAAACACAAAGATGACCACAGCAATAAAGTAAGAAGGAACAAATGAAATAACAAACAGCAATGGTACATCAGTGCTCAAAAGTAAATAACCAAACCTAGAAACAAGTCTGAAAACAGCAAAAAAAAAGCCTGGTGATAAATGGTGCCAAGTCCAAACGTACCAACCCCAACGTACGTTTCGCTGCAATGAGCTTCGTCAGGGGGCGTCCATTATTCGGAGCACACGAGAGCGCTATTCCTGTTTGAATAAGAATACGTTAAAATCACCAGCGGGGAACGATTCGCAACGAAAGGGACATCCCTATCCTCTGGATGTGATGGAGAATGTGCACGTGTACCCTCGCTGCTGACAGCTCGTATAACGCATCGTTTTTAATGCACTTTTTTGGAAAATTGTGTTTTTCAGGTTGTGGCACCAGCTGACCCTGCAGCTTTTGGAGTTCGTAGAAAATCCCGAATGTGCCAAGGGAGATGGGCTCATTAAGGTAGCTATTTACCTGTTTGTGTGCGATGCGCCTGTCATAGACAATTCTATTGAACCGTATACTGAAGATGAAACCACATAATGAATCACCTTTCCTTCTTTATCAATAACTGTATCCTCCGTTCACTAGGCTTGATATTTACCGTCTCCTGTGATATTCTCAAAACTCATCCTTCCGGCTACCTAAACCCGTATTTTATTTCTTCACAGCTATATGAGAACTTTATCAGCGACTTTGAACACAGGTAAGATCCCTGTCAAATGGTACAATGCATAATACAGTATATTGTTGGACCGTGCTTTTGTTCCGTTTAGACGGTACTTTATTCTGAAGCATCGCAGATCTTCTCTCTCTTTTATTTTTTTTATGAACATCGTCACAAATATCATGGCTCTATGTTGAATGTCGTCTTTTTTTTTTTTTCTTTCTTACCTTGCTCTTGTTTGTTTAAAAATATAGTTCATCGTGATCTTTGTGTATCTTATTCCAGGATGAACCCATTGTCCCTGGTAGAAATAATACTCCATGTGGTGAGACAAATGACTGGTAAGTAAGCTGTTAAAATGGGATGGATTACCATTTTTTTCATAAAGTGCAGTATTGCAGGAAAACTAGGTTTGGATGGTGGAGCGAGAATGTTTGTAAGGTTGAGGGAGAAAGGCCGACAGTGTATGAGAGGCAAATATAATTTGACTTTATTCGTTTTTACTTTTACACCAGATCCCAATGTGGCCCTCAGCTTCTTGGAGAAAACCAGGGAGAAGGTGTGTGGAAAAATAGCACCAGTCTATATGTTAATATCATTTCCATCAGCAGTGCTCAGGTTTCCGAGGCTGCATGAAAGACAGCGCAGCACAGTGGAAACATCTGTTCTCCTTTTGTGCTTTTAGGTGAAGAGCAGTGATGAGGCGGTTATACTGTGCAGAACTGCCATAGGAGCATTGAAGCTTAATATTGGAGACCTTCAAGCTACAAAGGTAATTGTAAAGGGTCAGGAGGGTAAAGCGCTCGTAAGTACACTCCTTTACTCATGATAAAGCCGTCCACGCCAAAAAGTTTGAGTTAGATGGGTACAGTCTACACATTGTGCTCCATGACCAATATGTGTGTTTGGTATATTTTGAATTATTCATACGGACATGCTAATATATTGTCATTTATCACTTATAAAGCGGACTTGTGCTGTTTCTGCTGTCTTTAATTGTAAAAGTGGCAACCTCTTAATTTAGTCATAACATGCTCATTGTTAACCAAATTTGTGACTAATCTGGTCGGGGTCCGCAGAACTAAAGTTTTAATGAAATTCTAGGAAACAATTGAGGCTGTGGATGAGATGCTTGGTGGTCTTCCCGGAGTGACCTCTGTGCACAGCCGTTTCTATGACCTGTCTAGCAAATACTATCAGACGATCGGTAACCATGCCTCTTACTATAAGGATGCTCTGCGATTCCTTGGCTGCACAGACCATAAAGATCTCCCAGGTATATTGGGTGCTGATATAAACTCAAAAATAAAATGTACAATCTGTGACATGCAAAATTCAGATTTCTACTGGTAAATGTAACCTGACAGTGGCGTAGGGACTTAAACGTGCTAAATATTTATGTAAGAAAGGTATTTTGTTATTATTTCGCTGTACCTGCCGCTAACAGCGCTTTTGACATTATTAAATATATTATAAATTATAATATATGAAAAGTGCCGAAGCCCATTACGGGTGATGCTTTTCAGAGAGGTTATACACATACAATCGGTTTAAGTGTTTGCAGCCTGTGGGGGATTTCTTTAATGAACTTACTGTTTTCTTGATTTTGTTATATCAGCGCTTATCGACTCTTTTTTATCTTTTATGATTGAATTATTGTAATGTGTAATAAAATGAAAATGTGTGTTTCATCACCCAATTCTATTGTGTTGCAGTTTCCGAACAGCAAGACAGAGCCTTTACTCTGGGGCTCGCTGGTCTCCTTGGGGATGGAGTCTACAACTTTGGAGAACTGGTGAGTCTTTTGATGTGTATTCTCCTGTATGATATAATGAAGACTCTAGCTGACTAATTGCATTTCTAAAGATCGAAACAATCTTTTATGGTTCTGTAAAAGCTTAATACAGACAATCTAAAACAGATATTTCTCTCGTCCCAGCTGATGCATCCTGTGCTAGAATCCTTGCGCAGTTCCGATCGGCAATGGCTGATAGACACACTGTATGCCTTTAACAGCGGCAATGTGGAGACCTTCAGAGCTTTGAAAACGGCTTGGGGACAGCAGGTATAAGTACACAGCCATCTTCTCTTGATGGGACTTCCAAAAGTCTTCTGTCATATCTACTTTATGTTCTAAATCTTCTACCGGTTTAGTTCTCTGAAGGGTGAACATTGACCACCTTTATGTTCACCCTTTTGTTTACTTACATTTATCCCTTCTTATTTTTTAGCCTGATCTCGCTGCTAATGAAAGCCTTTTGCTAAAAAAGATTCAGCTGCTTTGTCTGATGGAGGTGAGAAGCTCTGCATGACTGCGAGGTGTAAAAAAAATTGACATTGTATGATTACACACGCTACAATACAAAGTCAGTGTAACTCTTACTGATCCCGCATAATGGATTGTCCCACTTTTCTCATCCAGATGACCTTCACACGTCCGGCTAATCATCGCCAGCTTACCTTTGAGGAAATAGCAAAAAGCGCACAAGTAGATGTTAATGATGTGAGTAGAAACCTTTATTGGTGTGTTATTTATTCCACTGTTTTTCTAGAAACTTTTTTTCTAGAATTACCTTCATCTGAGTGTTTATTATACTTTCATGTGAATTATGTATTATGAAGCGCTTCTTTCAGTGCAGGCTCTAATTTTGTTTCTCTTAGCACTTTTTCAGTACACAGTGAGGATCGATCATTGTAAAATTCCTCTACTTCCCTCATAGGTGGAACTTGTTGTTATGAAAGCCCTGTCAGTGGGACTGCTCCGCGGCAGTATTGACGAAGTAGACAAGCGAGTGCACATCACATGGGTGCAGCCACGGGTTCTAGATCTGCAACAGGTACTGGAGAGTCTCAACGTCAATGGTGTTTTTTTTTTGTTTTTTTTTTACCAGCGTGTTAAAACTTTTTTCTTACATGTACACTTAAAGCGTTTTCCTTTTGCAGCTAGGCTTAGCAGCTGTTATTCTATTTCCGTTATTGCAGATCACCTGGTCAATGGTGACATACATAACATTTTTCTTGACCAATACTTGTTTACAATTACAATTGTAATTCTTCGCTTGTAATACTCCACTTGTCACCTAAATTGTCCTTTATACATAATGCCACTGAGGACTGTTTTTGTACTTTCTTTACTTTTTTGAATATTTACTGTATGATCTTTTTTTTTTTTTGTAGATAAAGGGAATGAAGGACCGTCTTGAGTTCTGGTGCACAGACGTAAAGAGCATGGAGATGTTGGTAGAACAGCAGGCTCATGATATTCTGACGTAGATATTTCAGCATTTTTGTTACTGCACAGTGATGTCGTTGGCCCTTTCTCCAGGAGATAGACATGCTGTGTCTTTTCTTCAGCACGGCGTGTGGATTTTGGAAGGACTTGTTTGGAATTGAACCAGTTTCCTCTGCAGTTTGTAAAATGTGTAATCTGTGTCTGGCTCTATCCTTAGGATAGAGCCCCTTACTTTATGGGATTTATCTGCCTGGAAATGGGAACTGGTGAATAAACCGTTTTTCTGTAATTTTATTGAGTTTTTTTCTTTACCTATCATGTTATATGGGAAGTGGGCTTCACAACACAATAAATTACCCTGTAGGAGGTTACACGCAGTCATTGTATCCATCAATAGGTACCTGATTAATGTTTTCGAACTACTAGTAAATATGTTGCATTTATATACAAGTTAATGCTTATATTTTACAACATTTCCGTTAATTTAATATGGAGGTATTATTTTGTTGCACTGGAATCCCTAGCATAAAATGTGTAAACACATACACTGCGTTGTGTTTTGAAGAACTATAGACCATGGGGGTAACACAAAGACATGGTACAAAGTTCAAGAAGTGGTCTTATTGCCACTGACTTGAATGTATTGTGTATGATGCTTGGACAAAAAAACCCACTGGAAATGGATTTCTGGTAATGCTTTATTTAAGAACCACAAACACTGGTACACATGGAATATAACGTTAGCCATTGAAATTTACACGGCAGCATTTAGCACAAAAGGAAGATACACTTTAGGACAGTATCTGTATAATTACTGTTTTCCTTTAACAATTTAAGATTTAAAACGCATACAGGGTAAAGCACCTTCTAAATGTATCGGCAGATTCTATACAAGAGGATAGAAAGTGCTGTCGTTATTCTACTTTATGTACCAACAGTAACTGTCTCAACAAACAGAACGACCCATAGACTTTGCATTGCACATAGCTTTAACACGGACATTTAAGAGATGTGTGTGGTGGTTCAAGGTGGCATTTAAACAGTTAAAACAAGCCACCATCACGATAATGCCACAAGCAGCAATGCAGTTGTATGTTAACATACTGTGGGTAATATATATATATATATAGCTATATTTATAGATTAAGTCATTCACAATTTAAGGAAATAATACTATAGAAACCTAAACAAAGTGCAGTTAACAATATTGTCTTGAAATTGCTGGACAAAAGTTCAATGTCCATTTCCTCTGACATGATTTTAATCTACCTCTTCAATGGTGGGACCTGCTTTAGGCTGGGCACCGCTTGTGGCACCTCCTGGCATGCCTCCCTGGTACAGCTTGGTTATGATAGGATTACACACCCTTTCCAGTTCCTTCTGCTGATGGTTGTATTCTTCCTTTTCTGCCAGTTGATTCGCCTCCAGCCAGTTGATGACCTGCTTGCATTTTTCAAGAATTGCCTTTTTGTCTTCTTCGCTAATCTTGCCCTTGATGGCATCATCATCAACAGTGCTCTTAATATTGAAGGCATAGGCTTCAAGTCCATTCTTGGCAGCAATCTTCTCTTTCTGTGCCTCATCATCAGCTTTGTATCTCTCTGCCTCCTGTACCATCCTCTCAATATCTTCCTTGCTAAGCCTGCCCTTGTCATTGGTAATGGTTATTTTGTTCTGCTTGCCAGAGCTCTTGTCAACCGCAGCCACATTCAGAATTCCATTGGCGTCTATGTCAAAGGTTACTTCGATCTGCGGTACTCCCCGTGGGGCTGGGGGGATCCCACTCAGGTCGAACTTTCCTAGGAGGTTGTTGTCTTTGGTCATTGCTCTCTCTCCTTCGTAGACCTGGATGAGTACTCCTGGTTGGTTGTCAGAATAGGTGGTAAAGATCTGGGTCTGCTTTGTGGGGATAGTTGTGTTGCGTTTGATGAGAACAGTCATCACTCCACCTGCTGTCTCCAAGCCCAAAGAAAGAGGGGCAACATCCAACAGCAGCAGGTCCTGAACGTTTTCTGACTTGTCTCCCATCAAAATTGCAGCCTGGACAGCTGCACCATATGCCACCGCTTCATCAGGATTGATGCTCTTATTAAGTTCTCGGCCATTAAAGAAGTCTTGTAGTAGTTTCTGAACTTTGGGAATGCGAGTGGAACCTCCCACTAGGACGATCTCATGAATCTGAGACTTGTCCAGTTTGGCATCTCTCAAAGCTTTTTCTACAGGCTCCAGAGTTCCCCTGAAAAGATCTGAGCAGAGTTCTTCAAACCGAGCCCTTGTGATGGAAGTGTAGAAGTCAATGCCCTCAAAGAGAGAGTCAATCTCTATGCTGGCCTGGGTGCTGGATGACAGAGTGCGCTTAGCTCTCTCGCAGGCTGTTCTCAGTCTCCTAATCGCCCTCTTGTTTTGAGACAGGTCTTTTTTATGCTTGCGTTTGAACTCTTCTACAAAGTGGTTCACCATGCGGTTGTCAAAGTCTTCACCTCCCAGATGGGTGTCTCCAGCGGTGGATTTGACTTCAAAGATACCATCATCAATGGTCAGGATGGACACATCAAAAGTACCACCTCCAAGATCAAAGATCAAGATGTTTCGCTCTCCTTTCCCACTCTTGTCCAGACCATAGGCAATAGCAGCTGCGGTGGGCTCATTGATGATCCTCAGAACATTCAACCCAGCGATCACCCCGGCATCCTTAGTTGCCTGTCTTTGAGAGTCATTAAAGTATGCTGGTACAGTGATAACAGCATTAGTCACGGTGTAGCCCAGATAGGCTTCGGCTGTCTCTTTCATCTTTGTTAGCACCATGGAAGAGATCTCTTCAGGAGAAAAGGTTTTTTCTTCTCCCTTGTAGTCCACTTTCACCTTGGGCTTGCCTCCATCACTGATCACCTGGAAGGGCCAATGCTTCATGTCAGACTGCACCACTGGCTCATCAAACCTCCTGCCAATGAGTCTTTTGGCATCAAACACTGTGTTCTGTGGATTGAGGGCCACTTGGTTCTTGGCAGCATCTCCAATCAGCCTCTCAGTGTCAGTGAAGGCAACATAACTAGGGGTGGTGCGGTTCCCCTGATCATTAGCGATGATCTCCACCTTGCCGTGTTGGAAGACCCCAACACAAGAATAGGTCGTTCCCAGGTCAATTCCAATTGCAACCCCTTTATTTGCCATTCCGATGGTTCAAGTAATGCAAGTCTCAGGTGGTCTCTTGTGCTAGACAGATGTGACGGCTCAGGTGCTCTCTCTTAATGGGCCGGGAACAAGGAGTCCGTTTCTTTTGCAGCGGATAATCGCGCTCCGTATCAGGATATTGGTTCTTATTTAACGATCTTCAGCTCAACCGTACTGATGCGCAACGTTTTCTCCGGGATGTATTTATACCTAACAACGTTGCTCGGGAAACGGCTCGAAACTTCCTGAGACTTCTTCACGGCACTGACCAATCGGCTCAGTCCTCTCGAGCTCAGCGCTCAGATTCTCCCCGAGACGTCTAGAAACCACCGGAAAATCGTCCCGCCCATTCTTCTCTCTAACCAATCACGCGTTCTGTTTATGTCTGTATCTGACACACGCAGGGTCGCTGAGAAGTTTCGCGAGGCTTCCATGCAGCGGCGGCCAATAGGGAGTGAGCGCGAGGGGGAGCGGGGGTGCGAGGAGTGAGTTTGAATGTTTAAACGCGAGCAGTGTAAGTAAAATACCCCCCCCCCGCCAGGTATCCCGCGGTCCCATTTCTCCCCATGATGCCCCTCCGTTATAGAGGCTACAGCCCCCTGTCACAATAATATGTAAGAGATCACAATGTTAGGGGGAGAGAATCTGGCGTGTCAGTGTACTGTGTCAGACTGTGTGGGATGTCAGTGTACTGTGTCAGAGTGTATGAGGTGTCAGTGTGCTTTGTCAGACTGTGTGGGGTGTCAGGGCATGGGATCAGAATGTATGGGGTGTCAGTGTACTGTGTCAGACTGTATGGGCTGTCAGTGTACAGGATCAGACTGTATAGGCGCGCCAGTCGTACGGTGTCGGACTGTAGGGGTGTCCAGTGTAACGGTATCAGACTGTATGGGGGTGTCAGTGACGGTAATCAGACTGTACTGGGGGTGTCTAGTGCACGGTTTATCAGACTGTACCTGGGGGGTGTCAGTGCACGGTATCAGACTGTATGGGAGTGTTCAGTGTACGGTCATCAGACTGTATGGGGGTGTCAGTGCACCGGTTAAACAGACTGTATGGGGTGTCACGAGTACGGTATAGACTGGTATAGGGGGTGTAGTGCACGGTATCAGAACTGTATGGGGTGTCAGTGGACGGTATCAGACTGTATGGGGGGTGTCAGTGTACGGTATCAGACTGTATGGGGTGTCAGTGTACGGTATCAGACTGTATGGGATGTCAGTGTACAGGATCAGACTGTATGAGGCGCCAGTGTACGGTGTCGGACTGTATGGGGTGTCAGTGTACGGTATCAGACTGTATGGGGTGTCAGTGTACGGTATCAGACTGTATGGGATGTCAGTGTACAGGATCAGACTGTATGAGGCGCCAGTGTACGGT
>VKOC01006639.1:0-34901 GCA_009364415.1 Spea multiplicata
GTTATGGTTGATGGGGTCTTTAGGGTTAATTTAATTCATAAAGTTAACATGTGTCAGTGTGCGGTGAACGAGTCTGTGAATCTATGGGATATCTGGGAGGTATAAGGCATATCTGGGGACGACGGAGTGACATATCTGGGGGTATAAGGCATATCAGGAGGCACAGTGGCATATCAGGGGGTATAAGGCATATAGGTTATATGTGGGGAGGGCAGTGTGGCATATCTAGGGGTGTGTGAAGCCTGGGCTCAAATGTACATAACTGGGGGGAGCCGGTTGGGAAATAAAAACAAGAAATGCATTTTTTTTTTTATTCTGCTATTTGTTTTCAACAGCTTGTCTTTTAATAATATATAATATATTTTAAGTACATGAAAAATTAAATTTTTCTATCAGATTACCGTATTTATCGGCGTATAACACGCACTTTTATAACTAAAATAAGAAGAGGAAACCCTACCTGCGTGTTATACGCCGATAAATCCTACAGCTGCATGATTTGCAGCCGCGTCTCCCTCACTTCCGGTCCGGACAGGGGAGTTTGTTATACCCCGGTGCGTGGTATGCGCCGATATACACGGTAATCAAAATTTAATCGGCCAACTAATCGATTATGAAAATAATAGTTTGTTGCAGCCCTAAATCCAAGTTTCAGTTTTAAAGGCTAATTAATCATTAGAAAACCCTTTCCATTTTTTTTTTACACAGTTTCCTCGTTTTTCCATGAAAACTGCTAAGTTTCCCCAAACCTTTGAAATGTAGCGTATGAGTAATATATTGAAAACAATGCATTTTGAAACAGTACATGTACGGGCTTTGTCATTAAGGGGTTAAGATGTTACATTATTCTGCCGAAATGCAGGCAATTTGGTTTAGCTTCAATGATCAGAGCTCTGGGATACAGAGAGAGCCTTCAATCCTCTCTAGATGCTCCTAACACATACCATCCGTATTGGGAATTGTCGGTCTCTGCTGTTACACTTCACTGTATCCCTCTGCCTTCACCCTCAGTATCTCATATTATTATCAGACACCAATGCCTTCCTTCTGTGTTTATTCCTCTTGCAGTTCTTTCTTTAACCCTGTCTGCTTGCTGCAGACCTATGTAGCGGTTCCTCAATCCCTTGCCGCTGGGTTCTTGTGCTATCCAGGTTTGTTTCGTAGTAGTTTGGGCTTCAGTGCTCTATTTGTATTAAAATGACCTCCAGCTTTCATGACTCTCAGCCTCACTGATTTTTCTTATAATGTATGATGTATCCCCAGTTAACTTACTAAAGAAATAGATACAGTATATAGTATTAAAATAATTTATAGCTCTATATTGGATACAGGATATTCTAATTATATATTCAGTAATTTTTCTCTCTCCCCCTTAGCACGTATTCTTCTGAGGCATTAGCACACCTCCTTACCTTTTGCTAGAGGCCAATTGATTTAGCACATACCTCTGTACCCCTGTTGTAAGAGGCTGAAGGGTTAGTTTCTAACCCTTCACTATTTATCTCAAGCACACACCACTTTACCTGTCTATCCCAGATCTCTCTATCGTTTCTTGTTAACGTATTAATCCAATCTACAAAGTTTTACTAAAATTCTTCATATCCCTCTCTGCACCCCCCCAAATGGCCATATATATATTCAGCCATTGGTTCAGAATCAAAGCTACCTGCTCTACCTGTAAGACAATATCCCCAACAAATCATTCAAAGACTAAACGCTTAGAACTTTTTTTTTCTACATTTTCTACATATACTTTTGACCCTAAATTCAAACAAAAAATGACCACCTTTTTTATCTATATATATTGTTTTCATGTCTGTTTTGTTTATTTTGGCTTCTAAACAAACTAGCTGGCTTTCCAGCCACACCTAGGTTTCATCATCGACTTTTTTTTTGCAACAATGCAACACGCCGATCTTTGATATAGCATAACATACTGTCTGATATTGTCTGACTCCATTTTTTTTACTATTCGGTCATTCTCCTACTTACACTGTGTATCTTACCCAGACCGTAAGTCTCGACCACAGGTAGAAAGCATTGGTGGGAGGGGTTGGAAGTATATTCAAACCCCTCTAAACTGTCCCTCCTAAAATGTTATGCCAGAAACCCTCCCTACATTCCCTTTACCCCCTAAGGGTGAGTCATGTAAACAGCCTTGCCGCATTGGAGACGCACCTAGGTTTTTGCCACAATGCAACACATACTAGCTGATATGGGGCCAATGTCAGAAATATTGGGGTCTACTATGGTCTTAATGCCTGGGCGCCTGTGGCCCCATCAGCCTTCACCATGTCCGTCCCATTGCTCCATCCATCACTCTGCCTTAAGATCCCACATAAGCACACCTTATGAGAACTGGGGCAAGCCAAAGGTTAGTTCAGTATTTCAACCGGGCCCACCTATAACTAACACACATGTATACCAACATGCAAACTCGCTTTAACATTGTACATTTACATACATACACATTCTTCCTCCTGTTCCTCTTCTTCCCCTCCCAGCTGCCATTAACCCAAGGCACACCTCTGACACTCCAACACCATACAATGAAACACAACTTTCAATATCATCATACACTGATACCCACACAGACACACATGCTAAAACAAAATACTGACACACATACACTCATGCTAACACCACACACCAACATAAACTCACTTACACACTCTAACACCATACAGTAACAAACACCTGTAGGACGCCTGCCCTGAGGCCATCTGGGAAAGCAGGTCCACAATTGATCTTAAAAAAAGGCAGGTCCAACCTGGTCAGGCCCACTTGCAGAGGTAAAAATGCAGCAAGGCCACGTAATGCAATGTTACATGACCACGCAGTGATAGCATGGCAGCTGAAAGAAGAAGAGTATGTATGAACTTTAGAGTGAATATGTATGTGTATGTTAGCATGAATGTTTTTTTTTTTTGCATTTTGTTTGTGCATGTGTATTAGAGGGAGTGTGTAGGTATATGTGCTAGTTTTGTGTAGCAGAAGTATATGTATGTATTTGTTAGTGCAAATATGTATGCCATATGTGGTATAATGGTGATGGAAATGATGGTGGGGGTATGAATATGGTGGCTAGTGAATAATTATTGTGGCAAGTGTAGGGATAACGGGTGGTCAGGGTCAGCTACACACACATATATATATATATATATATTATATGCACACACACATCATCCATGCAGCAATTTTCTCTTTCTGGGCAGACGACCTTTGTAATGACCTTTGTACAGGAAATGAAGAGTACAACTGAATATGTATGGTATGTGAACATCAATGTTAATTCTCAGAGTAGTCATGTGTAAGGTATGTGTTTCAATAATGACAAACCCATTTAATTGAGTTAGGAATTTACTGTGCTGATTTCACAGAAAGATCACAGTATCTAGCCTAATATTCCAAAGCAAACACTCAAGTGTTTTTTTACTCAATCTGAGAGGTGTTAAATGGGTGCTTATTTCTATTTGTTCATGAAATGGAATGATGATCTATTTGCCGCTGACAAAGGGTCAGTTCTCCATGCTTATACTCTGGGACCCCTTTGCAGCCTTTGACTGTGTTGGCCAAACCATTCATGCTCATGGCACCTGTAACGTTAACTGATCAGCCATAACATTATGACCACCTGCTTAATATTATGCAGGTCCTCAGTTTGCCGCCAAAACTGCCCTGACCCGTCAAGGGATGGACTTAACTACCGTAGACCTCTGAAGGTGTGCTGTGGTATCTGTCATCAAGACGTTAGCAGCAGATCCTTTAAGTCCTGGACGTTGCGAGGTGGGGCCTCCACGGATGCATCTTGGTGGCTCTTTTTTCTTGTAATATATATCTAAGCGATATATATTACTGTGCTGTAGCAGAAGACTTTCTATAGGCACATTTATGTTATTGTAACTGGGAGTATTAGAATGTGGCTGAGATGATGAATGGTGCAGTATACATCAGAACAATTGCAAGTGCATTAAAAAGCCAAGTCACGGCAAAGTGTTTGTGAACACACTTACCTTATTTCTTACCCTAAATGAAAATCTTGTTATAAACAGGATTCTCAAACTGCATTTGTAAAGTGTCCTTACAATCTGCAGTGTTTCAATGAGACAATTGTAGTGTAAGAACTATAGATCCGTTTGCACTTCATGTGAGGTAAGCTGGGACTGCTTGAATCCAGTGAGACAGGACTGATATAATCCACTAAGATGTGCCGCACAGAAAAACAATCCGACCCATCTGGAGTCTGTGGAAGGTGTAATTTTCAAATTATCTACTAACCTCTACTAACATGTTTACAGGGCATCTGTTAAGTGAAAATCACTCACATAATGAGATTCATGGCTACTTTTATTAACAAAAAATAATGTTTCTATCCCTGTCATATGAGTTGCATTTGTGGCATTGCATACGAGTAAATTCACACATACAGAGTAGTTAGAAAGTAAAACATTCTCTCGAGCTGTACCGCTTAGAACGGTGATCCAGGAACACCCATGGTCTCTTCCTGGCAAGGTTCTCTGATAAACATGCTTCCGACATCATTCATCTATACGGATCCCATTATGTATACGATGCACATTTTAAAACAAAACAGTAAAAGGCTATGTTTCTGCCATCATTTGTGCAACACGGCTTTACTTTAAGCTACATTCAAATAACTTTCATAACAATAAACAAAACCCTCAACATGCACCATACTCTTTTCCTCTTTAAATCATCCAATTTTGATACAATTTAACAGTCTTTATTACCTAGTGGTCACTGCAAGATGCATATACACAGAACCCTTTTACCTGGATTTAAAAAACACATACAATTTAACCCTTTGAAAATCGGAGGGGATGATAAACACATTCCATACTCTTCGATAAAAAAAAAAATATAAAAAAATTTAGAGACATGAATTGTTATGTAAACACATTGAACAAATATTTGGTAAACAGTGGATCCTTAACATCTTTGGGACTTAACATTTTTCGATACACATTAACAAATACATTTAAAAATTAACCAGAACATTCAAGGGCTGTATAAGCTATAAAAATACCTCTTATTGCTCAAGGTAGGTCTCTGGATTACAACAAACAAATAAAAAAACATGTTAAAAACGAATGTATTGTGTGAAACATTGTTCAAAACTCAAACTAATTATATCCCCGCATTGTAGGGTCTATGCCTATATGAAAAGCGGTCATCTGGTTGACAACAGGAAAACAGATACCTAAACATATTAGAACTTTTCAAAGCAGTGGACATACAGCACCTATTAAATAAAACTTATATCTATCTAGTCTAGTCTATATATATAATTAGTATTATATATATTCTATATAAATATATATATAAAATAAAGGTAGGTTCTGTACAGGGACAAATAAATATGCCTGCACGCTGTGGAGACAACCTCTTTATTGCACATGACTGCCCCTGACAAGCGCAGCGTATAATGTGAAGGTTTCCTAAAACCATTGGTGGGAGTACAGTTCTCTAACATTGACTCACGCAATAACATTTCCTGATCATTGGTTTTAAATTGTGTACTGCGTAGGTCAACTAGAATCGTCCCAAATTCCAAGGTGTAATCTCAAGGTGATATTCATACCTTCTCCCTCTTGTATAACAATCCTACTCACAAATGTACCATCCATATTTGTGGGGACCGGCTTGAGACCTATTTGGAGTCTGCTGATGTAAGACATTACAGTTTAGGTTCATGGACAAAGCAAGGAAAAGCTGGTGGCACATTTTGACCCAGAGGCCAGCCCTGCTAGCATGTAGAGGAATCCATGGCAGAGAGAGTCAAGATGCTTCTGTCGTTTGAATAACAGGGATCCGTCTCGCTCCAAGATCTACAGTAACAGAAAGAAAAGAATGGGCTAACTGGAAACCTCTCATCATTGTAAGGAAATATGTCTACATTCGGCCTAGTCCTCTTCACTGGTAAAAAAGATTCTTGGAAACTGCAGGCACAATATAGTGTAATTAAACGGTTACGAAGTTAGACAACTTCAGGCAAAATTGCAATTCTCTTCTAATTCTCCTAATAAATACTGTCATGGATATACATCTTTATCCTTTTCAGAATAGTTACTGGTATCACTGCTACCAGTAATTGTATAACAATCAACGTATAAACAAGATTAAAGTTTATAGTCATGATAACACAAATATAATGAAATACAAATTCTATGAGATTGATGTTTAAGATTAATGAATTATAAAAATGTAAGGGAAATTTAAAGATTCGTTGTAGTTTTATTCATTCTATATTGCGTAAGTTGATATTAGATTTTACAGCATGTGGTTTCGGAAAGAACAGGTAATATTCTGAACATGGCTGCTAAATAAAATGTCGCACTTGACAGTGTTATGAATATGCTGTCTCCTACCTACTGAAGAAGGAAGGATGATTAAATAGCCATCCTGCTATAAAAGAACTACATTACTGTTCTGCAAGTAACAAGAGTTAATATTTATTACTAATAAAGGAAGACTTTTCCGTATTCCAGGCTACATTCATCCCATAAGTACCTAACACTTCAGGACAAAATAAGGTAGGGAATAAATATAAAATGAATTGATGTAGCAGAAAAGCTTTGGTATAAACTATTGAAACCCTAAAGCAGAGTAACAACTGTAGGGCCACAAACAGGTCACAATTTATAGATACCCCTGCTTGTGCACAGACATCTCATTAAACTACTTTAATGCCCTTGAAGACCGGATTTGTGCAGCCTTGCCCTAAACTCTATTCTTCAAGACTTAGAATGCTTATTAATCCTTGGCCTTCTCTGTATTCCATGCAGCCGACATGAGACGATGGAGAAACCCAAGTGCTAATATACTCGTGCAGTACTCTTTAAAATGGAGTATTCATATTGCTTTATATTGGAATCAGGACCAGTTGCTAAACTTCAAAGCAAAAGGGGAAAGGGATCAAATCTCTAGAAAGAGTGCAAATAAGTTTTTCAGGGGTGTCACCACTAATGGATAGTTTGATCTGTGTTAATAAAAATGAACCCGAATCCTAATGAGTATTTAGTACTAATTTTGTCTCCATAAGTATAGGGTTAAAACTGTGACACAAAACTTAAAACTTCTTAATTATCCTAGTTTGACTTAAAAAGGACAGTCCAGTGCAGCGAGACTAGAATAAAAGTCCTTATAATAAGGGCCTTAACATCCGCATCATGACGACACTCTAAGTACCATGTACATTTACAAAGATTTCACTTGAAAAGTTGCGTAAAGCTGCATTTACCCATAAGCCATTTTTAGTCAAGCAAATTTTAGAAAAGATGCTCACAGTAGAAAGTTTGAGCTTCTCTGTTGGTCGAGTTCTGGTTTAATCTGCAGTTTTAAGTTGAGGTGCACAAACTAGCTTATAGATCAGAAACTTTTTGGATATTGCCAAAAAATAAATATATAAGTTTCTTCCTAGCTTCGTATAATTATTACAACGAGAAGAGGCTTGAATAAAGTGGCTTTGGGGAATACTGCTCTAGTGCACTGATGCAAAGAGATTCAGAGAGGAAAAAGTAAAGTTTTAAGATCCCGAAAACCATTTGGCCAAACAAAGCATTTGTGATTTTGCAAAGGATGCCTTTATTTCTGAAAATGAAGATACTGGAATCCGTACTAAAAAAAATAATACACTTTTGTTTATAACAGGTTATGTATAAATATGTATGCAAATTAATGCCTTTTTCTACACAAACATTTTCCAAAAAAAAAAAAAAATAGGTACTTCATCGTCTATACTTTTTGTTATATATATATATAGGAAACAAACCAGTTGCATACTGTTCGTTGGAAAGATACATGAACATTTCAAGAAAGGAACAATACCAAAATAATAGGTATTGGGGTAGAACATGCTGAATGATTCTGATCGGGGCATAAACAGCTTGCAGCTTTGACATATTTAACAGATGCCTTTTAACAATGAATGGCATATAAAAAAACCCAAAACTATACAATATAAAGGATTGACCAGGAGATCTATCCATTTTTTTTAAATGTGAATATCACATTAGTCAATTAAAACACTGACAATGACATTGAGAATCACTTTCCATAAATCCAAATACAATTTGTGAGCATAAGCAACGAAATAGACTGTACAAAGAAAGGCGATATACAAAAGATTTTTTTTAAATTAAAGTCATTCTAAGGTGTAATAACTTATTTCAACATTAAAATGGATATTGTCAACCTGCAGCCATCTAGATGCAATGGTTTTGAATGTTCTTAATTATAACGTCCGAGAAAATGTAACATTTGCGGACAGTAAATTAAAATGTGTGCGTACAGAAAACTAAATCTTTTGCATATCTTAAAAGAACCACATCCCAGAAAGACAAATTAAAAAAGTTAATGATATCAAAAGACCAGACACCGAGATGTTACATTGCCCAATAGTGAATTAAGCAGACAAGACACCAGCAAAGTAAAAATAAAAAGCAGACATACATTTAAAAAGACATATAGCTACAACAAAATGCTGTTTAATATATATATATATATATATACACATATATATAAAAGAATGTACAGACAACATTAGATATTAAATAAAGTTAAAAAAGGTTCATCGCAAACCCATTTCTTTTCTTACTGAACCCCCTTTTTTTTGGACTCGAAGGAATCTTTTCCTGGGTATGAAATGCCAAGCCTAGTCTATTCATCTAAAGCCGTGGGTTCATCGTTTTCCAGTTTATAGGAGAACCGTTGGCAGCAAAGGCTATTTAGAGAGGTTCCACACCTGTTGACCCGTGCCGGGCTGCAGCGCCCCATCATTCGCTCCAGCAGTCTTCTAATAGATACGCATGCTGTCTCCCCGCCTGAGTAGCAGCACATTGAGTCCAAGCAGCGGATACCTGATCCTGCCTCAGTAAGCTGGTAAGACAACAGAAATATGACAGCAGAGAGCCGTTAGACATCGCCTCATAACACGTGTAGCTGGATGAAATGAAATTAGGGTTAGGAAGGTGAACAAACACAGATGCAAAATAAAAAAAAATAAAAAAACAGCCAAAAAAGGGTTATAACCAGCCCTCCAACATTACCCTAGGAGCTCTGAATATAAACCTCTACACTTGTTCACAGGCTGATTTAATATACAATATATATTACTTGAGTGGCCATTAACTCCAAGGCTTTTAGAAAGCAAAACAACCATTACACACCTGTGTATGTACATACTGCAATTTAGATAACACTAAGTATAGGTAGTTCGTATAGCAATACAAAAAGCATCACTTTATCTATTAAGAATGACTTTTTGATGCACAGCTCACAACAAGAAAGTTATGGTAAGAAAGTGACGTTATTCAATTGGATCTCTGTGATCAGCCTCTAAAATGGAAACTGTGACTTCAAGCCTTAGGACAAACTATATCATGAAAAGGTAAACATGGCTTTTTACCAAAAGGTATACATTTTGACAGCTGTGTGCTTTATTGTTGGGATAAAATCAAATATTATGAAAAGAAGCACATATTTAAACTTTACTCCAAGGGGGCTTTACAGCCACAAAATTCTGCAGAATTCGGGCATTTGCGATAAAAAAAAAAAAAAGTAAATTCACCCAACTGGACACACCAAGGAACCCCCAATAAACTGCCATTTACCAACACACAGTTCTCATGACCTGACACATATGGTTTTCTTTGGTAAATATAATGCAATCTATGAGGCTATCATGGATTAAGTCTATATTTTAAGGTCTTCTACAAGTCAGAAGTAGATCATCCAATATGCTGGCGTCTAAAACGTTTAAAAACTGTACAACTGCACAGAGTCAACCTGGACAAACCTGGAATCAAAGCAATTTCTACAGGGATGCTTAATGCCCACTGCAGTGCACACTTAAAGACCTAACTTTATGACCCTCAAACCTCCATCTACTCCAAAAACAAAAGCAAGCGGTGTTAGTCATGTGAGGGCACCACCAATGAGTGAAGTTATAGAAATGTGTATATGTGGCTGAAACATGAGGTTTTCATCAGCTGACAAACATGCCGCACCATGGTCATTCCACAAAACAGGTCCACGAGTGACATCGCAAAGTAGTATAAATACTACCTAGCATCTGTTCAAGTACTCTGGTGGTTTGAGGTATCAGCTAGCAATTGTCTATTGTCCGACTCTCTGTGCTCGCTCTCAGCAAAGTCAAACGCTGTGCTGACTGAACCCTTATCCTCTTCCATCTAGAGAAACAAAAAGTTAGCAACTAGTAAAAACCAAAGCCACCATTAATGACACCCACACTGGTTATTTAGATGTCTCCATTTAGTTTCTTAAAGTTTCCTCCTAATTCATCAGTTTTAGTGTATTTCAATGTGGTATATATCACAGGGAGTGATGAAGACTCATTGCGCTATTCACTATGAAGGGCCAATCACTGGTTCCTCCACCAGAGACTGAGCTGGCCTTGTATAAACAATGTGTGAGGAGTCTCAATGATTAAACTATACATCAGACAGGGCCAGCCAAGGCTTTTATGCAGCAGAAGCTCTTTTGGGGATAGTCCTTGTTGTATAGTGAGGTCAAGGAGTTGAAACCATAACTCTCTTGCAAATCCTCCTGTCAATGCTCCCTTTAATGAACAGATCCCAATATAACAGTATCTGGCCAAAACTACAGTAACAGCACGGAAGACGCAGCTTCCCATTATTAACAGCTAAGTATCCCAACTACTTTAAATACTCATCAATTATCAACTATTCTTTCCAGGATGGCCTTATTTAACATAATGATTCTACTGTTTGGTACAGACAATAATACAGCATCGTAGGGGATATTAAGTGCCTGAGAAACAAGCTATGAGAAAAATCCACTTTCAATCCACAGACAAGGAATCATATCAGTGTTTTTTTCATAGTTATTTCCATTCAGATACAAATGAAAAAGGACTGCGTGTCTTAAACGAGACACACGTAAAAGGCTTGCGCATGACTGCCTGGAAAACGCTTAAGACGGAAAGATTGTTCCTTCTACTGCGTGCTTATACAGAACGCTGGGAGGGAAATCCTGTCTCAAAAGTGTTTACCTAGTTTCCAGATGGATTCGTCGTGTCATTTTTACAACAATCACAGATATAGGGATTTCCAAATCCCTCTGTAACCAGCCTTAGTGTCACCGTAGAGCCGAAAGGCTCTGCCACCTGTCGTTTTCCACGCTTTCCTGGCATGAAGGGACTATCTATATCAATGTATACATCTATTTCATCGCCTGTACACTACTTAGAAACGGCAGCCTGTTACAGTCACGAGTAAAATTCCTGTCCAGTCACGAATAAACGTTGACTTCACTTTCCTTTGGCTAATCAATTCTTCCAATACAGGTGCGGTTACATTTAGACAAAATATTCACTGCAAATGGGCCTCAGCAGACCTGCCTTTTTATTGCGCTCTCTGGGTTTCATCAGATAAAAACAATAGAAACGCATAAGTAAGCTCCTCAGGTTTCTATAGCAGTGCCTGTGTTTGTGTCACGTGGCAAACTGTTCACCGCAGAAAATATGAAGAAAAATATTTTTGTTTTGCACAATTAAATATTTCTGTAAATGGTTTGAGCATCAACAGTACTGGGAAGGATGCTTTTAATACTGGGAAAGCATCTATAGTAGAGTATGTGGAACACAACCAACTTTTGCTTTGAAACATAAATAAGAAAACAAAAGCCTGTTTCTATAGGCATATGGCTTATTTATGCCTTATTCTGACTGAAAGATGAGGAGAGTTTTTAAGGCCAAACATCTGGTATGGTAAACTTTGCTTGATTTCATGTAAAAACCAGTCTGAAGTTTATAAATATATACAAATAAAACAGTAGCGGGGTAGATGCTTAGTGTAAAGCGGTTATATACAAATTTACATTTACTAGCAGGTGAAATCATGAAAACCTGTTTGTTTCACATGAAAGCAGGAATAACGCAAACAAGAATGACAACAAAGAGTAGACTACAGTGCGATTAATGCAACGCATGCAAACTGTAGGATGGGACAAATACAAAATGTACCATTAGTAGCGGACAGGACACTAATCGCTCACATATCATGGGAATACACAAATGGTATACTGGGCTTTAAAATAAGACAAAATAAAAGTAGCTGCAGGACCCCTACAGCCTGTGGCAAACAATCTCTTCCCTTATACTTATGCAACTATATGTTACCGCAGTCAAACATGGTCTCCCGTGTTATTCAATTGTCTTCTTAACAGTGGAGAAAGGCGGGAAATCTCTTTATGTCCACAAAAGGTTAGTAACTGTAACATATAGAAGTTGACTAACTTAACACAACATGCTGTTTTTGTGCAGCTCAAAAAGACGAAATCTGTAGAAGCGAACTGGCTCCTTATTCATACAAGAGTTTGATGGGATTTATTAACTAAATAGTGAGTTTGCCTATGAGCTACAGTAAGATGCATTTTATATCGTCACATGAACAAATTCATTATGAAAGGCCAACCCTAGTGGGTTTCTTTGGTAAGGATTCGTGCTTTGACCATAAATTATGCACAGTCGATGCAGCAAACTGACACCTGATGCAACCCACTTCACTTTAATCGATTTATCAAACTACTGACCAGAAATTACAACATAGGTTGTGTGGGATGGCAAAAAAGTTTTTTTAAAGAAATAAAAAAATCCCACATATGTCCAGTATTAGAGTAGCTTTTCATCAGTTGTATGATAATTGTTCCTATGAGTTAAGCCAACTCAGGAAAGGGGTACTGCCAGATAAGCATCATGGGATATGTAGTTCACCAACATCTTGCTACTAGCCAAAGAACCGCCGTGTGATAGGAAGAGCTTGTTAAAAGACAGTTCCAGTATTTTCCAAAATTACAGGCACTGGTGTAAGAATACTCTAGCCAGTTCATATGTGCACATTTAGCATGTTGTGGGTTACGAATAAGGGGATTCTGGTATAAAATGTAAATACTAGTCTTATCACCATAGCAACTAAAGGAGTCTTCTCGCCGACTGGACCATTCCATTGATTGCTATGGTAACAAACTGTTTGCAAGTTTACTAATATGCATAACCCCCATTTCCATGAGAAATTGCAGTCTTTGTGGATACAACCAAATGTTTTTAGTAAAAACATAAAAAAACAGAAAGGACAAAATAAATGATAAAAATATAACATCCTGTTTTGTTGTAGCCTGAAAGAATCCAGCATGCAGCAAAGCAGTTTTTCACTCTCTCTCTTATATCAAGCATTTAGAGACCATGCTAAGGAAGACCGGAACAGGAGAATGATTAACAGATCGCCATGCCAGGTACTGAAACGCACTGCATGCACTCTGATTGCATTATAACTTAACTCGTAAACAACGATAAGACTTCGGGGGTTAATGCAGTCGCATTCATGCCTTGCTCCATCTCACGGAGTGCTTGTTAATCCTCGGCATGCACAAAAGTTGATAAGGAGCCTTCCCTCCTACTCTACCTAATTTTGCTCAGCTGATTCCTTGCCCGTGACAGAGGCTGCAGAGCGATGAACTCGTCACTTAAAGTAACTCTGTTGGAATATATCTACAGGTGGACAGAAAAGGTATGTAACACACAACACGTCAATAAGAATTAGTCATTTCACAAAAGGTCCATACAAGGCGAAGGATGTTTGAACGGTTTTAAATGCAGAAAACACCACTCAACAAACCCATAATACTGCCAAGAATAATATAAATATATAGATATACGTATGTCACATGGTTTCCAGGTAAAGTGTACATAATTACGAGATGGAATTTTGGATTTAAATAAGGATTTGTAGCTCTTTTTACATGTGATTATTACAACGTGCCAGTTTTAGGAAAGTAAACATGACTTGTAAAACACAGCGCTTGAGTTAAAGAGTAATAAGTAACACATTATTTCACTTTAGTTTTATTTGTAAAATATTTACTTGACAAAAATAGTTGAAGCTTTTTGCGTCTGCTCAGCTACTAAAGCTACAATCAATTTTAAGCTTTAAAAAAAAAAACTTAAAAGCAACGATAAGGCTCCAGTTCTGTGGACATCAATGTTTTAATGCCCTATGAAAATATATTGGCTTCAGTTTTTTAAAAAAAATATTTAATTTCCTAAAAATAAAACATGCCAGTGAATAACATTTTGGAGGCATAACAAAGGTAAATGGGAAATTAAAGCGAAATGCTGCAGTTTGAGGCATAACAAGTTTGCTGTAATTATTATGTGATGCTGTTATGAGCACACAACGAGAGGTCCATTTAGCTGGTCTATTGCTAACTTGTACAAAACAAACGTGCTTCCCTTGTTTATTGTAGTTCATTTTAAAATATGCCAAATTTATAGTAAAACACCCATACTACAATTATATGCACAGCTTTACAGATTATAGCACGGTCTAATGGTACCATACACATGGATTGCACCTGTGTGTGTGTATATAATATATATATATAATATACACACACACACATATAATATAACGATGACTGCAAATAAAAATATAAGCCATTATAATGATTGTGACAACACCACAACTTATAGAAAACAAGGGTTGTCAAAAATTACTATTTGCCAAGAAATACATGTTTTACCTTTACATACTTTTAATTAAGCAGATACGAAGGACATTTGGCGATACTTTTGCCAGGGATGGCAGAAGACGTGAGAAGTCTGGCTAAGTTTAAGTGTACCACAATGTTCATTTTTTTAAATAAGCAGCTTTGCTATGGAGGCGTAGATTTCCACATTAGCCCTATAAAAACGAGCACAAGCTGTTCCATCTGCGTGTCAACCACATACTTTCTACACGAACTAGCTACGGAAAACTCTGAAAGAAGAAGCAGCTGCCCACTAGAACAATCGCTCTGCAAATATTGCCTGATGGCCGAGTATAGTTCTGGATACCTGTGCCTTTTCTGTACTCGTAGGATAAATGTGTCTGTATGCCACTTTCTTTGTGACGTCAAGAAAAAGACAAGCTATGACGATGATAATAATGGCAAACCACGCAGAGCCGCTGGAGAGCAATTGCACGAATACAAAGTACATGTCCTGTGTGTGTAGAAACGGCCTGCCAGAGAGAAGAACACGCTTTAATATAAAACAAAAGAAAATAGCATAAAAGAAATAAACGTGTGAAAAATACGGCAAACACACCAAATCTGCGGTCAGAATTTACTTTTCATATGGTGCAAAATGCCATAATACATGACTCTTACCAGATGATTCCACCGTAGAACAGTGAAAATATAAAATAGAATGCGATCGAGCCCCAAGTAACAAAGTGATTTATCCACGTCCAGAAATGAGTTTCAAGAGCCATCTGAAAAACACAAATACGAAATAAGGAACAGGTGATCATAATCATAATTTGGTCTCCAGGAAAGAAAAGAAAAAAGAAAGTCAAACTTCATACCAAATGTTAAAATACTGAACATATATTTAGGCATATAAGCTGCATTTTCTAATACAGTTGCAGTGTGATGCAATAATAAAAATGACATTATATATATAATATAATATATATATATATATATATATATATATATATATATATATAATATCGCTTCTGTTACTCTAGGTGACAGAAGGTAAAACTGCATTAACTGAAAGAAATAACAAATATATTCATTTTAGTAGAAAAATAAAATTGGCTCATCATAGGTAGAGACAATGTATAAGGGTTATTTGGAACAACAAACACTAAACTTCCAGTTTCTCTCCTGGGACTGGCTGACTGGAAACATAGCTGGTTGTATGAGAAAACATATTGCTTTAGGATAAATATCACATCAACAGGTAAGCTAGGAATGCATGGAAATATTGCAGGATTTCTCAAAGCTTATCAGATTCTTTGTTGCAGACTTGAGCGATTTTGATAACGAAAATTGTCGTCAGAATTAGGGGAAAAATCCGCTATTCTGCACATATACAGATCTAGAAAAAGGGATCTTACCTTCATGGTAACCGTTATAACCATAACAGTAAATACCAATGTTCCAAAAGTCCAGTTTCCAAACATCTACATGAAGAAACACAAGGTAAAGTCAAGTGAAGGTATCCAGACCTACAAGTGTACAAAGTATTGAAGTATACCGTATGACCAAAAGTATGTGGACATCCAATGTAATTATAGGCTTCTATGGCAAAGCAGATGCACTCAAGCGAAAGATCACTATGAGCAATGCAATGCTTCAGCTGGAGTGGTGTAAAGCACACGGGCAGTGGGAAATGCGTTTTCTGGAGTGATGAATCAGGCTACGCTATCCGGATGTCTGATGGCCAAATCTGTGTTTGGTGGAAGCCAAGAGAACTCTACCTACTGGAAGGTGTAGTGGTGGAGGTGAGAATAGTCTGGGGCTGTTTTTCTGGGTTAGGGCTAGGCCCCTTAGTTCCAATGAAGAATAATGTTATTGCTACAGCATACAAAGACATTTTACACAGTTGTATGCCTCCAACTTTTGGAGTTTGGCGAGGGCCCTTTTCCATGCCAGCATGACTGTGTCAAGGCGCAGAAAGCAAGGTCCATAGAAACATGGTTTGGCGAGTTAGTTGTGGAGGAACCCAAGTGACCTCCACAGAGACCTGACCTCAACCCCACTGCGCATTTTTGGAATGAACTAGAATGGCAGACATTCCATATTAATGCCCATGGTTTTGGAATGAGATGTTCAAAAAGCTCATATAGGTGTGACGGTCATTTACTTTTGGTTGTATAGTGTACAGGTATTGTTTTTCCATTTCTTCTAAACCAAAGTAGTACACAGCACAACACACATGATGCTAAACTAGGCAGAGAAATAATCTGACACATTTTGCCCTATACAGGACTTAATCATAGACCCGTTTTTCAATTGTGAGTGCAAGGGGTATTTTGTTTTCTAATATCTTACCACACAAACTAAGAAGATCTAGTTGTTAAAAATACAGAATGTAAATGTAATAAAAATAGCAATCAAAAAGGCAATGTCGAGGAAATTCAGAGCAGCAATACAGGTTTCTTCTGCAACTCCACATCTGTATGTGTCTCTGATATTTACACAAACACAACAAAGCATGGGAAAGAGGGGTTCTTGATGCTTCATGATGTTTCTTCATAAAGAAACATTTTTAACTGCTAGCGTATCTTTTGCTGTAGGTCAACAGACCATCCTCAACACAGTCCACTGAAAGTGATTAGGGTTACCACAAGTCTGAAATGTGTTAGAACAACATGTTTTATCCAATATATTAAGTT
Organism: Spea multiplicata; assembly: GCA_009364415.1. Classification (NCBI taxonomy): domain Eukaryota; kingdom Metazoa; phylum Chordata; class Amphibia; order Anura; family Pelobatidae; genus Spea; species Spea multiplicata. The sequence continues at coordinate 17,226 of VKOC01006639.1, forward strand.
ATATGCATACTCACGGTGAAATTATTATGCTTCAGCATGGGGGCATAGCTGGTTTTTGAACTGGTTATCCAAAAACACTCTTATAAAAGGAGGCGCTCCATGGTGCTTATTTGGCTCCTAACATGCCTAAAATCCCATTAGTTCCAAGGAACAGCCTCAAATACAACTCCAGGCTATGTAAGCTGTTGGGTTAATGTTAACCCACAACTAGATATCCTAGTAATGTTTGTGGGTTTCTTGTATATCAGTCACAAACACACTTAATGAGCTCCTTTCAATTGATGCAGTGGCGCCCCTGGAGCGCACATGCTAAAAGCTACGTATCTCCCGTTCAGTATGACAAGATGTATAAAAACACAATGTCACACCACTCTTTCCCCTTTGGTGATAACCTTACCAGTTGCCTGTTAGGCATCAAAATCTGATTGCATGCATGGAATGGAAAAGAGGAGAAAGGAAGAGAAGTAGAGGTAACAGATAAAAGAAGAGTACACCACAGAGATGAACCAAGAAAAGATCTTCACACAAGATAATGGTACTATTGATAAAAGCAGAGAAAAAAAGAACAAGAAAAAGCCCCATGCAGTATAACTACATCAGCCAACATAAAGCTAAGATCCAACATGCGTTTTTTCATCATATATGCCTTTACAGCTGTGTCACGGAATAACTCGCACAGAGAGCTCACAAATCTATAGAGATGTATTGTGTTAGTTGAACTTATACTGCATGGGACAAGTTTAGAGTAGCATACTGTTATTTTTCTGAAGAATCTTGGCTGCCTACACAGCATTAACACTAGATAATACAAAGATAATGCTAAACTCTTCTCTTTATACAGTACTGTATCTATGGCTCCAAGAAAAAAATATTTCCCCTGTAACATTAACAATTATTTTATTTTTCTACGGAGTCCAGAATGATAAAGCACGTAGTAATCTACAAAATTGTTTAGCAACTGTAAAAAGCCCTTTTAACACTTGGACATCATGTAAGGCATTTTATAGCTGGCTACACATTTCACCAAGTCAATGTCCTGGAAACTCTGTCCCTAGCACAGCATGTCTTGGTTATCCTTTTTAATCTCCACCCAAAACCCCACAAAGACAAACAGTAACATTGTGTCCAAAAATCCACCTACCTGGCCATTACCCAGCAGAGAAGTATCTTCACCCATGAGAAGGTATGACCCGAAAAAGAAAACGAAGGCATGCCCAAAGCCCAAAAGGGTCCAATACAGAAATGGTTTGAAACCAAGCAGGGCATTTTTACTAATGTCTCTGCAGAGATAAACAAAAAACATTCACTGCATTTTACAAAGAAACCCAGGCTACAATATACAGGACTGTATATGCCGCATGTAAATTCAATTTAACATAATACTAAATAGCATTTATGAGTATACATAATAGCATAAGAAAATACAAGCATGACTGTAACGTGCATTCTTGCTACACAAGCCAACTAAATTTGGGTAAAAAATCAATCACTTGCAGATCAATCACACTCACCGATAGAGACCAGGTTTGGTCTGTAACACATGCGGATGCACATGTTGTTCAAACAGACTGTATATCAGGATAGGTAAGGAAGTGAAGCAAATATTGTACAAAGTCAGATACACACTGTCATACAGTGTCTGTAAGAAAAAATAAGGCAAGAATATTAAGAGCATTTACAGCACAAGGCAACATTTATAAGTGGTATTGCTAGACATGCGATTGTTAATCCTAATCTTTCATGAGATTTAATGAACGCCACATAGCAAACACTCGTGGCACATGGCATATAACTGTATAATGCCCATACTGCATTAGACACCTTTCCTGATGAGTTTAGGTCTGGCAGATCACTACCATAGATCAGACTACCTAGAGGTCTGACCACAAGGCTATGATCCAGATCCTCACAGCGCCGCAGGGGACCTGGATCATCCTCTCTGGCAGCCAGTGGGCGCCTGTACGATGTGCGCAGACAACCTCTGCTGCTGTCGGCACTTGCTCTGGGCATTCAATGACGGAGCACCGGTGTGACATGGTCTTGATACCAGAGAAGGGTGAAGTTTGAAAGGGTTAAGGTAATTCTGTGTTATTACACAAGTTCTGATCTACTATATTAGCATAAAAATGAGATAACTAAGTGGATTTCACTAGCACAATATTTGTGAAGGAGATAATTTTAATACTACTAGTGTCTATTATGAAATGGGATGATCAAATAATTGTCAGGCTACCCTAATATGTTAAAACAAAGGGTGCCAGCTATACAATAGTTCCCCGTATACATATATATACACACACATACACAATAACCATATTACTACAAAAAGCATGTACAAACGAAATCAAAACAATATAAAGCAATCATTTACCGAGTAGACAAGGGCATATACTGGTTTATGTGTTTGCTTTTTTTTTTTTAAATTAATTTTTGTTCATTTTGAATTTTTTGTATATTTTTGTAATTCTCTTAAGTTTGTTCTTTTTTCTGTATATTGCTTTAAAACCCTTATAATCTATTTAAGACGCACCCCTACATCCTTAAAACTTGTGCCGAGAAGCCCATTAAGAGTTATTTTGAGGGGACAGCAAATTTACACTGGCTGTACACTCATTACTTTGCATTGTTAGCAGAGTGTCATCTCTTCAGTGTTGTCACATGAAAAGATAATAAAATATTAACAAAAATGTGAGGGGTGTACTTTTGTGAGATACTGTATGAACCAGCAACTCATGGACAATCTACATTTCTGCTACTCTTAAACAATTAAAAAGTTTGCTTACCCCAAGTCTACTGCTGGCACCAAAACAATTTAAAAATCTAATACTCAACTTACCTGTTGTGAAAATAAACAAAAGAACTGATACAAAAACTGTGGTGTAATAAAGCACACATTCTGTAAAAGAAAAAATACATAATATAAGAAAAACAGTCTACATAAGAAATGTAGACTGAATTACTAATTTCAGTAAATCAGCAGAGCAACAATTCCTATAGAGATTCATTTCTACAACATAGAAAAATATCTAAGGTGAGATCTAAGTGGACGTTGACTAAAGTTTGTGATCAGATCACACGGACAGATATTTTTAGTTGGTGCAGTAAATAAAACTCAAAATCCCCCCCAACTAAAGCATTAAAAAAATAAATGCACAGACATATTACTGGATTCTCAACAATTTATCAATTGTTGTAGCACTGGTGACAACGTAAACCTCACAAGAAAAAAAAATGGCTTTTTAAACAAATGTTCACAAAACACACTTTTGCTTTATCAATAAGGTGCACTTTCCAGTCATATACCCTATGACACGTCAAGTGAAAGTTTTGTGCTGATTAGGTTTTTTTTTTTTAAAATAGTTTAAAATTTTTACAGCCTAAGATGTAGAGATACATGCACGCACACACAAACACATGCTGACACTTGTCACCAGAAATCTGCGAAAAGATACATACCTTATAAAAAAAGTACTGTACAAGGGTGGCTATTCTAATGTAGTAGTAGTGACCATGCACCAAGAGCAGTTTTGAGAGGAATTTGAATCTCGCAATTGCATAGTCACTGTTCCTCACAGCCTGCCTGCCCTCCTTTCCCATGATGCCTAGACAAAGAAAACAAAGAAGTTACCATTTCCCTAGTCACGACCAGTCATTTCTTTAGACAGTGGTAGTTTATATACTATGCTTTTAAAGACTGAATGTCGTGACACCACTCATTTTCCCTACAAATCACAGACTTTTTTTTTTTTTTTTTATTAAACTTTGTCACAACTGTTGCCGATCTGGCACTTACCCCAAAACTCTCCATCAATGCCATAACCAAAGGAGGTCATATATAAGCTAAGGGAGGCAGAGCTCCTGCATATGACAACTTTTAATATCACCAGTCCATAGATATGAAAATAACTCACCGATTCCCACATGAGCTTCTTGTATCATGCTGACATCGTTTGCACCGTCTCCAATAGCCAGTGTGATGGGCTTTTCTGGAGAGATTTTTAACAGTCTAACCACCTAAAATATTAAACATGAAAGATTATTTTTAGTCAGATGTTTCTGATACATTTGCAAGTAACTTAAGAAGCAGGCCAATGCATTTTTTTTAAGCACCCCTACATGTCCTCACCTTTGCTTTTTGTAAAGGAGCCATTCGACAGCACAACACAGCCGAGCAGCTCTTACAGACTTCCATAAACAGCTTTTCATGTTCCCTGAGTGCTAAAGAAAGACTGGCTCCATCCACGACCAGCCCATGCTGAATAACATGATCATCCTGTAGTCTAGATAAGACAGAAAATTACATGTAGCCTAAAATGTACTACGTGAATATAGCGTAAACCAAAAGAATATTGTGTGTGGTGTGAAATATAATTTTCCTCTGAGAAGTATGTGAATGCCTAATCATTCTTCATTCACCTACCTCCTTGCGAGCTGTCTAAGCTGTTCTGCACAGTCACGGTCTGACTTTTGCTGTACAAGTTCAAGGATATTCATGGTTCTGTGAAAATGCCCGCAGGATAAGCTGACGCTCACAGCCGTCTCGTGCTTGTCTCCTGTGAGCACCCAAACTTTGATCCCTGCCAAACGAAGGGCCTCTATCGTTTCCTGGACCTTGTCCTGGAGTCTGAAACATTTATAGCCCAAATTTATCAACTGGTTTCATAGGTTTAAAACATATAAGAGATATGTGTTTATTATATATATTTCAATTACAAAGGTTTAGAGCACCATTATAAATCTCACCAGTATGTGAATTATTGAAAGTCTGAAATTCCACCCCCAATATTCCAAGCCAAGATTTACATGAGTATTCCCATCTATACTTCGGCAAAACCTCCAATCATTTCCATTGTTCCAACCGACACGTTGTGTCCAGTAGAAGTTACTGTATAGACAGATGCATGGAACCACTGTATACTCCTAAATACTTCAAGTTTATAATATAATAAGAAACCTATTAAAAGTAGGATTATTTCAAAAATAAGAGTACAAATTTTTGAAGCAGGAACAGTCTATTGGACACTGGGAAATTATGAACAGCTCCTGGAGCAATCATTGAGAATATCCCACTGCCTCCATGGTTATTTTTCCATAGTTACACATTTGTGCCACATCTGATTTGTGCGACTATGGCCCAGTGTATTACAGCTGGTACAGTTTAGCAAGATGATTTCAGGACAGTGCACTGTTCTTACTTGTCTTCTACCCCAGTTGCCCCCAGAAGCTCCAGGTCTCGCTCTATGAAGTCAAATACATCAGCTAAGCGTTCTTCCCTTTGTTGTAGTGCAGTCCTAGCCTCATTCAATCGCCTATCAATTTCCTGGTACTCTTCAGCTGTGAACCTCCTATAGGCAACACACAGTGTTCTCAGCCCTTTCTGGGAGAGAAGAAAGCAAAAAAAGTTTATATAAACAAGCACAGAGTAAGAATCTTTGACGGTACAAGTAGTTGTAGCCCGAACAAATGTATTGTAAAGAAATCAAGTTTTAAGAATTTACTTTTAAAATGATTATAGAGACATTACACAAACTCTCCTGAATGCACATCGGACCACACACAAAGTATACTAAACTATACTGAATTAAATTATATTTTGATTGAATTAACTTAAACCTTATGTATACATACAAACTTACTAAAGCAAATTCGTCAACATGTAGTCTGGTCCTTTCTATTTCTCCACTTTTGGCATAAGGGAGTATAGACGACTCAGCTCCCTTGGTGAAAAGTATCTTGTCGCCTACCGAAAATACAAAACAAGGGAATTAAGCACACGATATGAGAAAGGAACATTTTTTCAGAAAATGGCTTGAACTCTTACCAGAAGAACTTTGTACAATAACACTCATTCGACGACGATTTGCATCAAACTCCAAGACATGTAGAAGCTTGTACCTTAAGGAAGACAGCAGACGTAGGTCAAAAAGATATCTTTCTACCTGTCTTATATGTTTTAATAAATAATTTATTAAACAAACAACAAAATACAGAGATCAATAGAGATAATATAATTACGGGGTAACAGGAGCAGTCGGACATTAGGGAAGATCATTTTTGCAGCCAAGTGGACTTATCTGCAGGAACATTCCACTGGTTTCTATGGTAACTGCTCCACATTTAGAACATTACAATAAAATCACTGGAGATGTATAAATTGCGTATTGCGGTTGAAATAAGCCTGCATTTGTGTGTAAAACAACTGCTGCCTGATAAGGATACATACTGTATATCTTCTGTAGTATTGCCACATAATATACAGGAGCGCATACATGTATACAGGTAACATACATGTATACACGCTCAGGCTATCACTATTTTGCTTCTTACGTTGAATAATTTAAGTAGTGATCATTAGAATATTTGAAACTTTTTGACTTGCATTGTTACCTTTCGAGTTTTCCAAGAACTTTAATATCCATAATTTCTCCATTAATGCCAAAAAACGCAACACCCATTCTGTAAAGCAAAAAGGGGAAAATGGTGGAATTCATTTGTTTAGCTGTTACAATCTCACAACAAAATATGTATTGTGGAAGAACATGGGAACATTTAGTCTCTAATAGGGCGAACAGTGCAATTAAACACGATTATTGGCAGGGCTGAGATAGTCAAGAGCTATTAGAGATACAAGGGAGTATTCAAAAAGAGTTCCATTATGCATCTTATTTCAGAGACTGATTTATAAATTGAAGTCCATACCTAAGCTGCTAACCTACAAGACTGGTTAAAACTCAATGAAAAGCCCTTTAAAATTAATGGAATCAATTAAAGATGCTACTAAAGCTAATAGAAAAGGTGTAATCGTGTATACCTAAGATAGCCTCGGTGATGAAGTCTGTAGATAAGGCAAACATATCTCTTATTTAAATAGAGCCAACAAATTATGCAGCTCTTCTTGCAACACATATATTAAAAGGGTATGACAAAACTAGAACTGACAGACTAAGACAAAGCGATCCATTAGGTAAAGCGAGCCCGGCTCACAAGCTTATGCTTCAAATTACAAAGATTCATTCCTTCCGGAAAACAGACCTTACAGAAAAGCAAAGGATTTCAAGCCGCCTACACAACATCTTCAAGATTTGAAGATGTCATGAGACGTGAACAGAATACTTTCTGTTTTTCAGTTCTAAATCAAATCCAAAGTTTAATCTTATTAGTGATTTTGTCCATTGCAGTGTATTCTGGAATAGAACTCAGAGGGAGGCCGAGGAAATACAGATTTATGCAGAATTAATGCAGAACATGTTTTTTTTAAATAAATATTATGCTAATTAGCATTAGTGTTAAACAGATATCTTTACATGTATTGATGTAAAAGCTCTGTTGAAAAAAGTAAATACCAATGCAGTTAATGATAGATGATATGATAGCAGTAGCCCATTAATCCTTCTCACCTTCTAGAAGCTTCAACTAAAGCTTTCTCATCTGGTGAAGAAGCATAGTATTCTTGCTGGGAGGATATGCCATTTGCACACTGGAAACCATCCGAGTACCCATCTACCTGGTCATGGCATATTTGTACCGTGTGACATAAGGAGACTGCTTTAAAGAAGAGCTCTTCCTCCATGCTCTGTAGAAACACAAAGGAATTACTTAGGGCAGGAGTAGTTTCTTTTCACCGAAATACTAACAATGAACATGGCGGAAAAGTACTTTGGTATTTATTTTGGTAATAAGAAACGATTGCAAATTTAGACTATAAAATATATCTTACAAGACTCGTAATGGGGCCATCTGGGAAATCTAGAGTCACTCCTTCTGGCACAAGTTTGCCATTAATCTCTTGGTACTTAATTCCATTTACTGAGCATTCCCGAAACTGCATCTCATTTTCTGTTAGCGTGCCTGTTTTGTCAGTGAACACGTATTCCACCTGTGACATGGAAAGGCAATGTATGAAATTAATACAGAGATCGATCTTAAATATATGACTAAAGGGTTAAAAACATTTAGCATGCTATCAATGATTCTAGGGTAGATCTGATACTGAGAAATACGCATATAGTTATAAAAATACAAATACATCTCCTTCACAAAACGGAAGGATCTACTTGGCCTATTCTCCTAACTGCAGCTACTGCATTATCACCCCAACACTGGAAGACTCCCTGCTCCCGGGGCAAATGCACACATAAAAGATTTGCAACAAACACAAAAAGGAGTCCCTTAGCCCAGACCACTGAAAGAAAAGAACTGAAATATTTAAGAGCTTCCGCTGAGCTCCTAACTTTAGATGACCGAAGTAATGGTCCAGGGACATCCAAAAACGTCCATTTTATTTAACGGAGACACTGCGGTCGTTTTTGTTAAGGTAATGGTAACGGTACAGACAATATACACTACCTGTCCCAGCTCCTCGTTGAGGTCGGACGTGTTAACCTGAGCTCTCTGATTCGTCTCTTCATGGTAAAGGTCAAGGTCCCAAACAATGAAAAAAGAACCAAGGAATTTCTGCATCTCCACGGTAACGTAAAGCGAAATAGGAATGATAAAATTGTAAAGGACCAGAAATGCAAGAAAATCCGAAATAAATCTGAGGATCTGGTGGAATCAAAACACATATGCATTAATGTAATAGCAAAGCAGAATTACAAGGTTTGCAATCTGTGCAGTAGCCAGGAGAATAACTTTCAAGCATGACACTTGGTTCTGGCCAAACTACATGTTTATAAAAAAAAAAACAGCCATGGTGTTAGCATGTCACATACACAGTCTAGCACAATTAGATATATTTTACAAAGATATTTAAAATGTAGTATAAACCTACTTTATCATTGTATTATTGTCGCTGTTTAACATGCTATATTTGGACATGTATATCCAATAACCCTCTTATTTCATGAGTATAAAAGGTGATACACACCTTACTGCTGTTCCTTTCATGCTCAGTTTTCTGGTTGTACCACGGCTCATCCCATTTCTCCTCAGCTTGCCATGCATACTTCAAAATTGTGCTCAAGATGGCTTCAAAGAGCAGAATTATCAGGTACACAAGCAGAAACGTGTTCATGGATCTATAAGAACAATGAGCAGTTTCTCAAACACCTTACTAGAAAACACAGGCAAGCAACAAATGTCTTTGGAACACAAAAGATCTCTCAATACAGTAACTACACACCTGAAGGATGGCATTTAACACCGCATGCTACGTTATGTGAAAAAACCTTGTAAGGCGGTAGCAATAACTAAAACTCCAATGCCTATTACTCAGAGATGCACCATTTCAGCAATTAACTCAAACCATCAGTCAATGAGGATATTTCTAAAAAAAACATAGGTAGCAAAGACTACCTCCTATGCAGTAAAAATAGACATGATTATATGAGACATATACCTTCAACAAAATGCTAAATTCATGAGATTGTTCATATTGCCTACTTTTGTTGCTCCATAAAAACATATTTCATGAGGGTTCTTCTATGTAAATTTTAATAAATAGGCTACCAAGCCAGCCAGATACCACATGCACAACAATTACAACTTACTTCTCAACAGCAGATCTCTTTTGTGATTTACTTTTGTAATTTAATGCCATTTTGGCTTCCATTCCCGTGTATACCGCCACCCCTAAAAGTCGCACGGGGGAAAGAAAAAAACAAAAAACAAACAGAAGATTTAATTCTCACTTCTAAGCACTACAATTGTATTTCTCTTGCTGTATTTCTCATGTAAGATGAAGAACTAGGTTTAAAATTGGAATTCAGCTCAAGGAAATATACACGATAGGTAGATTTTACTTTACTGAGAGGGTAGCAGATAAGTCTCCCAGTAAGAATGGTAAATAATACAGTAAGGGGACATACATGGGATAGGCATATAGAAATTTCTGAATACACGACAAGACTACTGATTAAGGCCGAATCTAGACTAGATGGTCCGAATGGTTGCTCTCTGCTTCTATTCATTTGGTTGCTATGGTGATAAGATTTTAAAATTTTCTACTAGAGAATGGGTAATTCAAATGGTTAAATCGGTGGTTTGTGGTACAGACTTCTGTTTAATTCTGAATGCACTGAGCAACAGATCACACAAAACAAGAATAAAGAGACACCTACCGAAAATTTCTTTGGCATTTTTTAACCTCGCTCCTCGCAGTAACAGGTTTTCTGGCCCAAGTGGCCTAAAAAGTAGTAGACAAGAAAATGTACTTCAGTGAAAACACTTGGGGAAAAAAAGCACCACTTACAGTACCACAAACATGAACTACAAAATGTGTATGTTTAGTGTTTTCCGCTTAAACTACAAATGTGTGAAACAGAAATGTTAAAACCAGTGTTTAAACTAATTTAAAAGCAGCTTACCGAACTATGTTTACTGATGCTGACGCACGGTTATTCTCCCAACAAATCTTAAGAAATAATAATAAAAGTTAATTATGTTTAGATTTACTATAAAATCAGTAAATATGGCACGAAAATGCATTTAAAGGCCAAAAATCAGTTTGAGGGCTGTTAAGATGCGATATCTCTGTATCTTCTTAAAGTAAGTCTCTATGTTCTACATAGTACTTTTTTTCTTAAATACTCCTGGGTGTTTTTCATTTTTCTAGTGGTATTGGAGCATGTTTTTATATTTATTTCTCTCTTTTTATTATTAATTTGCACTGTCCACATTGAGGACCTAGCTTGTGGAACTCAGTGATGTCATAACTTTCTAGCAGTTTTGTAATTTTTCTTTTTACAATTTTTGGAGGAGAGGGAAGCAGAGGGTCTTTCAAGCGGATAAAGTTATAAAGAAAAACAAAAAACTGAAAAATATCTACAGAAGATTTGTGAGCTATTAATGTAAAGTGAAAGCGTAACGTTAAACAGCTTTCTCCATATAGATTTCAGCCAACTCAAACTCGATTGGGTGGTTAAAATCTGCAATATAAACTATAAACACTGCAATTGTTGAACCCTCTGAGGTCCTGAATACGGACGCTTTTGAGTCGTTATCTTAACAACAACCAACATGTACCTTTTGTACCACACCTCATTGCAGTTTTTATTTCCCTTACCCCTGTCCCTTATGTTACAGTCATCGAATAACTTGTCTACAGTGCACTGCATAGCTGTCATTTTCCAAATTCCTACATTTTTAATCAAGGTATGGTAACAATCACAGAGGTGACCATACCATTACAAACAAAACAAAGTGGTTTAACCAGAGGTACAGGTAATATGTTGGGTACAGAGAAACACGCAGCTGTCTGGCCAATCACGCTAGTAGACACGCTTTGTGCTCTATTACATCTGCCTACAACATGACATACAACTCCCGCTTCCTAAGCATACTGCATGTTCACAAGACAAAAATTACTTATGGAAGCCATTAAAAGTGACAACGATGGACGTTTTCATTTGTTAACTCACGTTTTGTGTTAGTTGGTCATCTTACATATTTGCCATCTAAAACAATCTTACTAATACCACAGCTCTAAAGAAACAACTAGCACATTTTTAATGTTGCTTGAAGCTAACACACAAGATCTATTCATATAACCAAAATGCGTACAATACCAATAAGACGATGCACATACGCACTGAAACATAGATGTCACATCCACACAGACTTGCCAGTACCAACAGATACAACACTCTAGTCGGTAGCATAATAAGACTATTTATGGCAATTTATTTTGGTACATGTTCCTCTAATGATATACTATTTTGTTAGAAAATAAGACAAACGTTAAAAAGACCTATACACCTATATAATTTACCTGTAGAGATCGGCTTCTGGTTGGTGACACTCTATGACGGCTATCAATGTATCCAGGTCTACAACAGTCTGTAACACCGCTGTCTCTGGAACAGCAAAGTGAGTCTGCGGGAAGCGATTTTTCCATGTTACATATATGCTTAAAAAATCTTGCAAAATTGGAAATCAGAACAATTTGGAGTATGATTTACAATAATGTTTCTGGTGAAGATACACAATTGAATTTCAAGTTGGCTAAGCACTGGGTAGCACAAGACTAACCTTGAGATTAGTTTCACCATCCAGACTCGCAGTTGTCACATGACACGAGCCATTGGATCTGTCCGACGATAGCAGCACCAGATCAGCTGGAAAAGTCTCATCTTTGGCTACTCTGACAATGTCACCTACCTAAAAATGTAAAATAGATAATGTTTACAAAACTATAGTCATTATTAGACCCACCCACACCCATATATACTAACCAAACATATACAACTTTCTAAGACCCGCCGGGGGTATACACCCTGATCCCATAACAAGGAACCCAAGTGGCACACACCACAGATTGAGAGATACTGATACAGAAACCCCTCCTTGGGTGAAATAAAAGAATATATACCCTTGAGGTGTTAACAAGAGCATACTAAGCTAGAGCCTGGGGTAATCTAGACTAATTAATTGACTATCTAGGAATAAGATAACTAAAGATTTTTTTTAGCACTTATAATTACAACTTACACAATATTAAAAAGAAAAATCTAAGACAACAACTTTTCTGTATGGAAAATCTCGAAAGTCTCATGGCTTGGTCGGGTGAATTTGATCAATGGATATTTTCTTCCTAAATTATTATATCTTTTTAGAACAATCCCTCTGAGAGTACACAAACTTTAAAACAAATCCAACAACTTATTGACCAATTCATTTGGTATAAAAAAAAAAACCCAGAATAGCCCATAGTATTTTAACGAAAAAGTTAAATAGGGGGGGAATTTCCTATCCAAATGTTAGTAATCTTCATGAGGCTACCATGCTGACTCACTATCTGGCATGGGATAATACCTCAGATAACCCCCCCAGGTGGACACAAATTGAACAAGCAGACATCAGGAAATGCCAGTTATATTCGCTATTCTGGGCTGATACTTCTCATGTAAAAGGGATAAGAAAATCGAACCCAATAATCTATGACATATTAAAATCAATAGTTAAGCTTAAGAAGAAAGTAAAATTAAACTCTTCCTTTTCACCCTCCACTCCTATAGATATCTTACAACTTTATATACAGGACATCGATCTATCTAAATGGACTAACGGAGGAATTCGATGTCTAGAAAATGTCCTTAATCAAGATTCACTCCTAACTTTCCAGCAGATTAGAGATCAATATCCTCTACCTATTTCTGAATGCTTTTCCTATATCAGAATTAAGAATTTTTTTTTGCGGCACGTCAAGATAGAAACAAACCCTGATATAGAATCCTGGTTGGCAGCACACAAAAAACAAAAACAAATTTCTAGCACAACTACATTAATGCACGGACTTTTGGAAGATGAGAAAGATTCACCACTGGTTAAGTGGGAAAGGGATCTTAATACTGAGATTGGACTAGAACACTGGCGTTACGCTTTTAAATTGGTCAAAAAGCAGGTTCATTCGCTAAGTCTGATAGAGCTTTATATCAAGATAGTTTATCGCTGGTATTTAGTTCCAAGTACACTCAAGAAAATTAGTTCGAGAAATTCTGATATCTGTTGGCGATGTTTGGCACATATTGGAACCTTCTTCCATATATGGTGGGAATGCCCTCAACTTTCTTATCTTAAGAATAAATTATCAGCTTTGATTGGCTCCCTTTTTCAGATTCAATTCCAACTGGCCCCCAGATGTTTTTGTTTCATGTGGATCTAGATAAATTCTCACTAAATCAGAAGACCTATCTGTCCATGTATTCTTGGCGGCTAAGATCACAATTGCCAGACAGTGGAGAAAAGAAGGACAAATTAGTTGGAATATAGTTTCTAACCAGATACAATTTCAATATCTAATGGAAAGAGGGTACTTTATTAAAATTAATAAGATCATAAAATTTGATAAAGTCTGGGAACCATGGAAGGTAGTTATGGCTATTGAATCAGACGTAACTGGTAACTAAAAAGTACGTCTAAACAGTCTTTCTCTTCCCAATAACTCCCTCCCTGGGCGAACAGCTCATCTCATTACTGAACTTAACCTGCCCTGATTGAACGTTTTAGGTCCTGCCCACGTAGTTGCTAGACGGATGAATGGGTTAGAATGCTTGTCTAAAGATGGTTTGAAAGTATGCATAAATCAGTTTGATCTATTGATAAATGATAATTTCTAAAAAATGTAAAGCATTTGAATTTCAATGTATTGCATAACATACTGTCTAAGATATGATTGTATTTGAACTTCTTTAATAATAAAAAAAAAATAAACATAAAAAAAAAAAAAGAGCATACTAAGCTTTACTCACTTATGATTTGTGCACTGCGTGGTCAGTCTTCAACAGACTTGACTACAACGCTGAATCTGTACATTGATACATACCCTTATGTTTTTTGATCTAGTTTTAACAAGGCCTCCACTCCGAACAACATAAACCGGAGCTCCGTTGACTTCATTGTCTGCTTTATGTCGTAACCAGTCTTCATAGCCCTAAAAATCACAGCAGAATTAAGCCATGCAAAGAGACTGTCAAAATAAACTATTACATATCCAACACTACATTTTAGAATTACAATTTGATCGGTGCTGGAACGCTACATGCGAAGTCAGTATTCTGATGAGACTATCAATTACATTTTGAATAATTTATTCAATCCAGCAGGCAGATGGCTAAATTGAATTGTATTCCCATTTATTAATCAGCTGAAGCAGAGTGTAACAATGATTCTGTCTTTCCAAGAGCTCATTTATAAAAACAATTAGACGTTTGATACAAAAACTGTGCAAATGCAAAGGTATGTTACATATAATTTGTTCCACATCACAATATTTAACACATCACCAGTAACTTGTGATAAAATGGTAAAATGACTTTGTTACGGTGAGAGAGCTGGAAGTGAAAGCAGCTTCCCATAATTAATACACGCAAACCACAAGACCATCAGTTGACAAACCAACAAGCTCCAAGGAAAAGAGTAGCTTTCACATTAACTTCCTCCTTAAGTGTAAATACAAAATAGGACAGCCCCATTTGCAATACAAACCTGAGTATTTATAATGCATGATCTGGGGTTGCCAGGGGCGCACCAGCAATTATGCACATGCATTAACCATTAATGCAGTGTGATAGTTATCACTTTAACATGCATCTGGCTTGGGGTATATGGAGTGCAAGTTGGAGTCAAAATTCTCCCTCACTTCAGTGCTTTGCAAGTGGACTTTTCTAAGGTTAAGTGCTTTTCCACTACTATGTTCCAGGTAGTGTTGATCTACTGTAAATGCTTCCCTTTTCTTTGCACAGAGACCCTTGAGCTCCCAGCATCAGATTATGTGATTTATAATACACCCACGAGACATAACACAGACAAAACACAAGAGCGCTCCTGTTTCATGTTCAATATTTCATTTCATATATTAAGTTACATACCTGTTTTATGGCGGTTACTGTTATTACAAAAAACAATGGAAGTCCGCTTGTTACAGGACTTGTGGGGGTATCGATCATAAGCTGAAAGAAAAAGAATTAAATGTTTGACATTTAAGAATCAGAAAAAATATATACAAGCAAATCGGGCAAGAAAAGAAGATTATTTTTAGAAACTGGAACAAAAAGACTAGAAAAATATAAATCCAAGTCAATGTGCAAAGAATGTTCAAGGAAACATAACTTATGTTTAACCCCTTAACAACTAATGACACATATTGGGGTAGTGTTTGATTGAGACGTATACAGGGAGCTATAACTTTATACCTGGAGTGCAATTTGTGTGTGTGTGTGTGGGGGGGGGGTAGAATCTTGTGCACTTAAAGGGTTAAAATACCAGCAATTGCATCACTGCAATAGCCGTCACCACTTCCACTGGGAGACTGTTCTATTTGTGTACTACTCTCAGTAAGTAGAACTTCCTTAAAAATTATATCTAAGCCAACATCCCTCTAGTTTTAGACTTTGACCTCTTGCTCTAACATTTCTCCTCCTTTCAAATGAACTTCCCACTTGTACTTTGTTAAACCCCTTTAAGTATTTAGATATTTCTATTACACAGTCCCCTCTCTCTTCTTTTCTCCAGGCATACATAGAGATTCTTTAGTCTTTCTTGATAATTATCCATGTGTAGCCCTCCGCTGAACTCTCTCCCAATGTCCTTCTGAATATGAGGTCTCCAGAACTGTACATAATACTCTAGGTGAGGTCTGATCAGAGATCTGTAATGTGGCAGAACCACCTCTCTCTATACAACCCAACACCCTGCTAGCTTTTTCTGACACTTTAATGCATTGTCTGCTGAACTTTAAGTCCTCAGAAATAATTCTTAAATCTCTCTCTTCTGTTATCGCTGACAGAACAGTGTCCCCAATGCTATATTCTGCCTAGAGATTTTGACATTCCAAGTGCATTATTTTACATTTATCAACATGAAACTGCAGCTGCCATACTCCCGACCATTCTTCTAATTTACTTAAGTCATTTGCCATTTAAGTTCTTCCAGCTGGAACGGAAGATCTACCTTGTTGCAGACCTCTGTATCATCTGCAAAAATACACACCTTACCATTAAGACTTTCTGTAATATTACTAATAAAAATATAAAAATAAGTACAGGTACCAATACTGATCCCTGAGGTAACCCAAACATCTTACATAGGCAACAGTTTAAAACATACTGCAGAACACAATCCTAGCCCCAAACGTTTTCTTTGTCCTTCTTTTCCCGTTTCTGTTTGAATTAGTTAAGCCACCCCAAAACCGTTCTTAATTTTCCAGTACACTCATTAAAGGAAAAAGTATAAGACTGAGCCTACCTTCACTTGTTAGTTTCCATTTTTACTTAAAACCTAATTTTCAATGTCCTTTAACAGACAGACAAAATAACTATCCTAAAATCATTAGTTTCAACTACGTTTCCCTTACCAAGGAAGTTTCAGGTGGTCCTGAGAACAACCCCTACCTCTAAAACTTGTATCAGCTGTTACTGCCAAAATATAGTGTGGATGATCATGGAATCTTGACAAAACTTTACAGAAAACAGAAATACTGAAGTTTTTGAAGTCGGTAATTTGCTTTTCAGTAAAAATATACATAAATTAGCACAGACAGTATTTACCGTATGAGAGCCACGCTTATTTCGAACGGAATCACACGACAATGTGACAAAAATACTACTCGGTAATAACCCAGGTCTCAGAAACCTTACTGTCTAATTACTTAAATGAACCAGAGAAGGGCTATAAAGAGCAATACAAGCCAGCATAAAAGTTAACTGGCATAAGTTCAACTTTAGGAGACATGGATACCAGGCTCCAAAGATCTGTCCAGCCTTGGCAACAGTAATAATAGCACAGCCTTATCAAACATAAAACAGGCTGTTTAAGATAATATGCCACATGGTATGAAAACGCTTGCAAACTATATGTGAGATATATCAATTTTACTTAGCCCAACTTTTCTGATGAGAGTATACGGACACTATATTTACATTACATATCAATATTTATACTACAAATCAACCCATAATCCCCCTCCTAAAGCTGCATCAGTAAAAACCAAACACTTATGTTTGAATATTCATTTCATGTGTTAAGGATCCGTAGGTAATTTAGCAGTTTGGGGCAAATACATGGTTTTAAAGCTGTACATTTTTTAGTAAACATGGAGGAGGGGGTAACTATTTTAGTCCACATACAATGTCTTGTTTCCTAGAGATATTCCACTTATTTCCAGGACAACTTACCTGAACAAGGAAAATGATGAGAAAATAAAAATTAGCTATTCTTCGAAACTGTTCAAATAAATTCTTC
>VKOC01006640.1:0-22245 GCA_009364415.1 Spea multiplicata
AAGTGGCGCTAATATTCAGCCCACAGGCTATAATTATTACAATGTAGATTTTTGAATGGGACATGGAAGCGAGAAAACGCTTGGGCCCTTTTTGATTTTGTCCTGGCTTTCTGATTTGTTTCCATGCATAGCATATGCTTCTTGATGCAATACGGGGTGTAGTACATGAGATGCATAAAGTCACCCGTAGACAGCCATTTCGCTAGTTTTTAGATGAGCTGCACAATATTATTCTTAAATGCCATGGGTTTTTTTCCCTTTTAATCACTGAATTTTGAGTGTCCTTCCATACTCCCTTGAAGCAGAACTATGGGTATGGAGTTTTGTTGAGAAATTGTTTTCCGCGCCATTTCCTCTCATGTCTTCATTTGTTTATGATGATTGCCTGAACCGTTGCTGTGCTTTTTTTTTTTTAATCTATAGAAACTAAAAAGGTAGACACCCTCCAAAATTTGGAAACACGTGGTCTCGAGTGAGTGTCGGTGAATGTGAGCAATTAAAGTGGTTGTACCCCTTTCTATAAAACAGAGGTGGGGAGCACCGAGACAAGAGGGAAGACAGACTTCTGTTATTAAAATGTGTCTGTAGCTTTAACAAATAATAAAACATTAAGAATAGCCCTATTGTGCTCAGAATTGCCAGATTTGCTGGGGGATTTGCGTTTTCTTCCATATAACTTATGTTCTTGCTACTTTTTAATACTAGTTCAGTGGTAGCATTTTATTAAAGCCATAAAATTTGATGGCACATAAGGATCATTCTGCCCGTCGAGTCTATATTTCTTGCTGTAAAGACACGAACCTTAACCGGTTCTTGGTCTTGTTTTAAATTCATCCATATACATGCATGTTTTAATGCCTTCACTGTATTCACATCTGATAGTGTGGTAATGCCAATATTATTTTAAGCATTTTGATTAGACTAAAATAATATAAAAATATTTCCACTCATCAGCATGTACAGGGCTGCAGAATATGATGGTGCTATATAAATAAATAAAATAAAAACAATTATATATTTAATAATACATATTAAATATAATACCAAATAAAAAAATAAATAAAAATAATAAAGTAAGATCCTTAGCATGCTTGAAATATATAAGTCGTAGGGTTGGGTAATATAGGAAGTGTAGAGTCCTCTCCAATTACGAGATATCGGGGATTGTAAAAACGTGAAGACTTGGACTGCTGAAGCTGCCAATGTACATGTGCCACGTCCATCCATTGCCATCTGTTTTTAAAGATGTTCGATGTTGTCTGCATTATAATGCCACTGCCTTCTTTATGAAGTATCTATTGCATTGTTTAATTGTCAAGGTAAAAACACCCGCAGGAACTCTGATGCACTATGCAGGAACGCTGATGCACCCCAGCAATTAATGACTGCAGTGGGTGCTTATTGAGCTGCTGTCACTGCTCCAGCAGCCTGCAGTCAGGTTAATAAATGAGATGCTATCACGTCGCGTTAATTCCTGGCTCGGTTTACTGCTCCTATATTTCAAAATTTACCTTACAGTGATATATCACAGACGGATTCTTAAGAATGCTGAGAGCGTAAAAACATTTTTTGATTTTCTGGGCTTCGTCGTCTATTTTGAACTAAAATAAGTTAGCTGGCTGGCAACACAAGTTTAAATTCAGTTCTTCTGGTTGATCCTGGGAACCTCTGCAGGCAGGCTTCAAATCCATATGATTTTCACGTTTGTTCTATATGCTGTTTAATACACGACACGTGGAGATATGGCATGGTAATATACGGTAACACCTAATTATCTAGTTACCTTGTTACAATATACAATATAATGCCATACTGGGCATTGAGTTCTGTTTTTCAGCCTAGAGAAATTGCCAGGTCTTTTAGAAATGAAAGAGGAACCAAGCAGAGTGATTCTGCGGATGTTCATAGCTTTATAGTGAGTCATGATGGCCATACCTGTGTTACAGCTTTTATTATTGCAGTTTTAGTGAGGAAATGACGTGTATGATTCCCCTTTTTATATGTAACATAACTGAGAAGACCTTTTGTGTCCAGAAAAGCATTTAACATTTTACTTTTTGGACATATGGTTAACAATATTAAATAATGGATCACCAGGTTGCTATTTGGCAGAATTTCTGAACGCCAATCCTCAGTTTGTGGGTTAATTAACACAGATTAAAGACAGACCAGTCGTTTAGAGATCCTAGAGTACATGTGCTGTTGGAACCTGATGTGTGTGTGTGTGAGATAGGGGTACAGATGTGTGTATGATCCTATTACACACCTAATAGAGGGATATTTTGTTACACTTTTAGTAGATATACAGCAGCATGTGTCACTAGCATGGACCTAAAGTGTAACTGTTATCTTTTTGTATCCACACGGTATACTCGGGGGGGAAATATATATCAGGTGACTAATTGGCACCACTACACTGAAAAATACAAAAAGTAAAAAATATATGTAAAATATCTTCAATCCAGCTTTACTCTTCCACAGATTTAGTTAAATAGCTGACGTTGTTAAGTCAGATGTGGCCACATTCACTCTTCTAAAAGATGATGAGATACAGCCATAGTGCAGGTTTATGTAAAAAGCACACTTCTGCGCAAACCTTTTAATAAACACACACAGGATTTAAAAACATAGTTTGGTCTCAGACAGCTTAGTCTTAAAAACATTCACTTAAGGTAAGTTCATTAGGAGAGTATATCATATAATAATTGTCTTTGCTTCTTGTTACCAGATACTTTTAGCATTTCTGATATGATTGGTTGACATGTAACAATTCTGCTTCAGAGCGTAAATGTATGTCAAATAATTTAAAATGGCAAATTTCTCCATCTTGCCAAATATTTGACTAATGGACACATACGTATTACCGTGTTATTTATGTTTCACTGGATTTTATTATTTTCCTATTGTGTTCTCTCTGTGGAGACCCAGGGTTTGGCGGGGAGTTCTGAAGTTTAAAGTGAACAATAAGTGGCATGCGTATACCGTGAATGTCACACATCATCAGTGTTGACACAGTCCTACAGAGTAAACACAGCCTGGCAGTTTTGTAGGTCAGAAGTTGCTGCTTAGCAACACAGTGCGTCACTTGTACATGGGCTTCTTAATGATCAAGCATACCTTGTCGATTTCACTCTTGATTGTGTCTTGATTTGATTTAAATATTGGACTGGCTTAATGCAGCTCATAAATTCAGCGTACAGCGTCAATAATATGGAAATGAATAGTCTCTTATTTTGAACTGATTCACTAAGAATGTGTACATTCTTGTGTTGTGTTGTGTTTTGATATATAGTGACAAGCCCTTTTAGCTGAGGACCAAAAAAGTCACCTTTAGGGATCATAAGCAAGGTCATCTTGGGCAATAAGGCTCAGAAAGACCAAATTGTGCACAAAAGCACTCATAAAATAAAATCCTAGCTCCCAATTGGAGCCCTCTCTGGCTACACATTGCTGGTCCAGACTGGCCAGCCTAAACACCCACTAACTATATCTCCATGCCAGGTCCACACAGGTAATAACCAAAGGTTGTTTTCAGGGCTTCTCCTTGCCCTTGGGATCTCTCAACCTTTCCCCTCCACTTGCCCAGCACCTGTACCTCATGCACGCTTTTATAGGAACCCTGGACTGCATCCTACATCCTATAGATGTCTGTTGTAATAGGTGGCTTGTATTCAGTGGAAGGGGGAATAGAGCACTGGTCCACCCCAAGGACCCGTATACCTGAATTGTATGTACAAATCATCTCCATTACAGTGTAACATAATTATATATATATATAATTTATTTTTTTTTCCCCGGGACTGAAAAGCTCCGCTAGTATTAGACTAGTACTAGTATTTTAACATTGTAGGCCTTTTTAACTTGCAGCCATCAATCTTTTAAAGCACTGGCACAAAATGGAGAAAAAATGACCTTCTATCTCCTTTTCTTGCTTGACCTATACCTTTTATCTAGTTTAGTACCACTATTTCAGTTAGGACTGCCTCTCATGGGAGGGTCAGGTTCCATCACAGCTGACACCCATCCCTTTCTGCCAGGGATCTGGTTTAAGAAGATAACAGCTTTGCTTATAATATACTACATTTTTTTCTGGTTTAATTTGTCAAGTTTTTGGTGGCTCTCTGAGTAGCTGCAAGTAAGTCTTTAATAATCCCAACAGTATGGAACATTTATCATAGCGCTTGTAAACTACTCGTATACATAAAAGTAACATAACAGCAGTGCTACCCAAGAGCACAATATCTTGAAAACAGTATGGAAGGCTGGATGGGAAAATGAGTTTTGAATATAGTGTAGTAAAACCAGTCATGCAGTGCGTTCCACTAGCTCCAAACACTAAAACCATATTCGGAGAACATAAAACATTTGCATGCAGACAGATTTACGCCTTTATCAGACAGATTTATAAATAGTAGGGATGCCTTCAGACATTTATCTTGAATAAAGGCCTGGGAACCTTGCTGCAGGCTGACGGAAAGGAAATGTAACCATTTGCTTAAAATGCTTTTCATTTCCTGTATAACTAGCAGCAGGCTGATATTAATATTAACATTGAATGTTCAGCTGCCCCTGATTCTCTTTGTATATACACTTCAACAGAAAGGAAGTGGCTTGAGAATAACGAAAATCATTCCTCATTGTAGTATCCTTTTATGAAAAAGGAAGTAAAGCTGCAGGTTAAATTTTAGACAATATAAGCAATGTAATATACCGTAAGTCTTTCAGAATTCTTTGAGCTCCAAATAAAAATCTTGTTGATAAGGATTATTTATTATTATGTTGCCTCTCAATAAATATTGTCAACATTGTCTGTTGGTTGATAGCTAATGTAACACTGTAAAGTCACAATTAATGCAAAAGTAATAATGCAACTAGAACTAAACTACAGCATAGAACATAAAATATATATATATAGAAAGAGGAGCTACAGGGGAGAAGACAGACACAGGACTCGTACCACCACCAATGTCTGGCTCAGTATAAAGTGTTGGCAGTTATGTTGTACCAATGTCAATGTCTGACACAGTATAAAGTGATGGCAGTTATGCCATCATAGACACAAATCATAAACAGGTTTGCCAAGACGTCAGCTGACCTCAGCTCTTTGCTTCTGTAAATTATACGCCAAAACATTAGCCAGGCCAATCTACTGTTCTTCTCCTGTAAATTTGAGAAGGGCCTATTCTATGCTTTCAATGAGCAGTTATACTTACAAGTTTTAGTTCTTGTTCACAGTGATAGAAAATATATTTACTTTTATATTTGTCGTATTGTTTCTGTATTTATGTATTAAAATGACTTGTATTTTTCAATTGCTGCTGATTTTATTTAATATTTAAATTTACATACAATTTAAATGAATTATATTTGCAGTGTGTAAACTATACAATAAAAATTTGTTTACAATGTTTAATTTTAATTTTTACTACAAATACTGAAAAATATATATGTTAAGGTGTAACCACAAAGTATTGGCTTAACCATGAAGAGCTGTGCTCATGATGGGGTGTGGTTATGGGAGCGGCCATGACTTTTTGTTGCCCGGCCCTGGATATTCTCAGTCCGACCTTGCTTTAATTACTGCTCCAAGGATATGTGTATAGAGCTTATTTTAATTTTGTGCTTATCTTTTGTTCCTACCATGGGAATAGCAGTCTTAACTCTGTGTCCACAGAGTTGGGTATCTGCTCCTTGAAGATTGACCTTAATGAGAGTAGAAAGAAGGGATAGTCGATGACTTTAGAATAGAACACTTTTATGATTTTTTTTGGTACCATTCTTGCCACAAATTAAAGTTTCCCTGTGATAAAATATTACATTACCTTCACATTAAAAATATCGGAAAGAATGCTTTGAAATAAGACAAGCTATGTTTTTTTTATTTTATTAAATATTATGATAAAAGCTGCGTAACTTACAGTTCACCCCTTTATAATAATGAGCGGCTGTTGCAGACGTGACACAGTGTACTTTGCTGACTTTGAGTGCATTCAGAATATAATTTCACTGTAGGTTAATTACTATCTTGAATTGCACAAATATATATTATCCTTGTAGAACTGAAATCTGCAATTGCCTGTTTTAACGATATGCTCATCTATGCTTGGAAGGCTATAACTCTTATATGAACAATGCAAATTATCATTCTCCTTTCTCCTAAACATAAAAAATGCATTCAAGAATAATATGCTTACATAATAATACAACACAGAACTAACGCAATGGCAAGTGTATGCCATCATTACAACAAAGAAACCTGCTTTCTGTATACCAGCTGAATATTATTACACATTTATTTATAGTCACCCCTAATTAATGCTTCAGGTATCTACATGTTAACCATCTCATATTTCATTTTTACAGTGCTACACAATATATTGGGGCTTAATAAATCAAAGTTAATAATAATTGTGTTAGGCTGTTTTTTTTTTTAATACAATTTAATTAATTAAGGTTACAAAAATATGAGATGGGAATTTAGAATACTTATTATTCTCTCTTTCTCCATTAGCAACAAGGCATTGGAAAGCCGAGCGTGTATCATGCTGTTGTTGTCATATTCCTTGAATTTTTCGCCTGGGGCCTGTTGACAACGCCAATGCTAGTTGTGAGTATGGACATTGCTATTACTGTTTTGTTAATGCTCTGTTTTGTCAACGTTGTCATAAAGCTGTTCTCCTATTCTAATGCTGCAAACGTATTTCTCCACTACAGAAGATTGCACACCATAATAGTTTTTTTTTCTTATAATGAAATGGCTTGAAATTAGACTTTAGCCAATAGTAACATAGAAAAATCAGATATATCACTTAGCAGCAATAAATAGTATGTGTCTTCATATAACCACACAAGTGTGTGAGAACAAAAAATAAACCAAAGTGTGCTGAAGTACAACGAATCTGAACATCCTAAGAGATAACAATCTCCTTGAAAAATATCTATATTTTGTATATATATATATAAATGTTAAAGCCATAGGGATTTTAAGGAGGATGCCCCACCATCATCTTTTTCATAAATATAATATCTAATAATACAATAAATCCAAAGGAAATTAACAAAGCATTGAAAAAAATATATAATTATTTCAATGCTGATACTTTTTCTATTGATTTCAGCTATAAATTCTGATGTTTTGAAACATGCTAGAGCTGACAATCACTATGGATGGATGGATGTTTGATGTATGTATGTTTGAAGAGGAGATAAGGAATCCCAATAAAGTGTTTATACAGTTTATTTTAACTCTGTGTAACCAGTAGAGACCAGTTTTGTTATGTCTATGGCTTTTTATTATTAATCGTGATATAGTGAATTTGGAACTGTGCTCAGAACTCAGAATATTTTTATTGTTAAGTCACATATGCATAGATTTTTCTTTTGTTCTTTGTTATTTTTACATCCTTTTTAAGTTGTGTAAATATGTGCTGCTTGTATTTTTTATGTTTTAATTCAATAAATATCAGATTGCATCTCATGGAATAACATTGCAGTGCAGATCACCTTTTGTTCTGCAGTTCTGTAAAAGTATATTTTTGAAAGAATAATCCTGCCTATTTTAGGTGACATTGGTGAGAAACCATTTGCAGGCAGTAGTAAATAACATTATTGTGTTTATTTTTAATGTAATAAAATAATTGAAATACAATTAAAATAGAACTGTTAATTATTTCTGAAAAAAATCTCCCTAGCTGTTTCTAGTCTGGAATTATTGGGAAAGCCTAGAACTTGGTCCTAGGGAAATCCAGTAGGTAACAGCTAAACAACATTTCTGCATTGACATACATATCTCTTTTTTTGTGATATTTGCCATTCTAGTCTGAGACTCGTTACTTTACCAATTCGATACAGATACACACATGCCTAACTGATTCAGTTCTTTATCTAAATTTGTGATGTCCGCTTCCTGCCAGTGAGCTCAGTTAACAAGCAAGCATGGACAGGCATCCATGAGTCAGTGATTCGTAAAACAAATAAGTCATGACTACCCCTTTTGGCTATAGACATCTTAAATGTGTTTTTAGCATTCCTTGAGTAATGGAATCTCATCCCGGATTCCACCTATCATATGGCCCTAGGCTCCTTACTGTCTGCACGTGTCAAAATAAATCTTAGCAATCGCTTGTGCACTTTTGTGTAAGTTTGTAAACCTTTGAAGAGCTGCGGCTGTTGTCTAGGTAATTTCAACACTCATGAGCCTAACATTTCCAACACATTTCCAACCCTCCTGAGCTTCACCTGCATATAAGGCACAGCTGGCCCTCTTTCATTACTATACCATACCTTACGGTGGTAATTCATTTTTGAATTTTTTCTGCCTATGACCTAAAATGTTCTTCCTAGGGTTTCGGTCTGTAGGTTTATTTAGTAGTGAGGAGGAACAACACCCTCTTTATGTGAAAGCCCTATGTGCCTATGCAGACTTATAAATAAAGTTGCATCAATCGGTTCCCCTTTAAATAAATGTAAATTGTGTCTGTTCTTTTCTAGGTGCTACATGAAACATTTCCACAACATACATTTCTAATGAATGGTTTAATCCAAGGAGTAAAGGTATAGTAGATACTGAATGTGTTTATATATCCACATTTAACATAAATGCATGGACACTGAAAATAAGTTGCTCTTGCTATTCTTCCACTATAACCGATAATTACAAGAGAAAGGTCGTATCTCTATATGACCATATCACATACGTGAACTTGATGCTCGACTAAAAATGCTAAACTTTATTGATGTTTTTGTACAATAAATTAAAGTTCTCATTGTCAAACACTCTATATATACTAATATACAGTGTATGTTGTCATTTCCTATTGTTAAAAGTAATAAAGCATGTTTAATTTATCTTTTAATGAGGTCACCGGTTCTAAGGTTTAAGTGCATCTTTTAAAAAGCATTTGTTACAGCAAGTGAATAAATCCAAAACATCTGCTGTGGAATTCTTGGCCTAAAAAGAGCAACTCCCTGCCGAAATGTATTAACCCTTTGACAGCAGAATAGCCAGTGGCAGTGCACATTATTGAGATACCAATAACTTGATTTGTAAATTATGAGAAGAGTGTTTTCGGACAAAAATTCAATTGTTGACTTGAACGTGTGATGGAATCCTCTCTTTCCCTGCAATCCTATAAGCACTGGTTTAATGGTCTGATTTTTTCATTCCACATTCCAAGTCAGCCACGAGTGATCCATGTGATCTCTGTCACATGATGACTTCATGATTGTGTTTAGTTGTGGTCATTGTTGCTCATAATCCATCCTGTGCATTTGTCAAATATGTTCTGGTATCATAAGGTTGCATAAAGGCAATCTGTAACGTGACTGATGCATTTGAGTTGCTGAATTATTTCCCTGATCAGCATAAAAGGGCCAACCAGTTATAATGAATAGCTAAACTACATGCTTATTGGCAACAGATACTTATTTTACTGTTGTCTCCTTCTGTCTTTTTACCCACTAGAGGAGCACCCTCTTCTCTTTTCGGTCTTTCTTAACCTGTGTTATTGTCCATTTTGTAAATTATACATTTTAATGTTGTTAGTTTTCACTTACCTTTTCTAACGGCACTTCAGAAGCTCCTTGCTTTGGATGAATAAAATATAATGTAATAAAGAATGATCACTTTTATATTCTTTTATCAGCCTATGAAGTTTTTCTTTTCTGTATTGCCCTTTCGGCAAAAAAAATGCCTTAGGAATTATTTAGGATCTTTTAAAGATTTAGCAACTCATTTTCTTTGAAAGGAATATGAAAATATTTTAATAAAGGCAGTGTTTTGTGCTCCTTTAATACACAGAATTAACATAGAATTCTTTTTAATTGAAAACAGACGTTCAATTGTATGCTGATTTTCGTAAGGATGACTCACTGCTTGACAGTTATCTGGATTTTCCATACACTTGATTTTTTTAAGAATAAATGTTAACACATAAAATGTGATACAGCTGTTCAGGCCCCTTTAGGCTGCACCTGTTCCAATCCCACATGAATGTATTACTAGTTGCTAGTGGAAATTATAGAATTTAAAAGTAGAGAATTGGCTCGTTTAGCACATTTTTGTTCCATCTGAATTCCCTTTTAACAACCATGAAATGTTATCTTTTTGGCAGATATACAGCATGTGTGCGATTGTGCCCATTTCCAATGCTGTGCATTGGCATTCGATATATATACCATACCGCTCCAGTAATACATATTAGATGAAGTAGGAAAAGAGAAAATCTCCTGCATATTCTGCGGTTTAGCTGCTTACGGAGGAGTGAATCACACCCAAATGTGTGTACACTAACCGTTGGAGTGATTTGTCTAAGAATGTCGGCTATTCTTCTCCACTTCCTTTTCATTATCTGAACGTCTGATTTATTGATTTAACCTGCAAGGTTACCAGGAAAATGTCCATAGGCCCCTCAGGTGTTCCTGGAATAAATAGGGAGTGTGTATTTGATCCTCAGACAAGTCTTTACCCATCTCTCAATGTTTTCGCATTGTGACTTTGTAATCTGTTTTTCTTTTTTTAAATTTATATCACTGTGTGTGTATATGTAGCACGAGCTTCTAGAACATGAAGCTTACAAATGTGGCAGATTCTCTGTAAAGAATGAGAAAAATGAGGAGGCAAGCGCAGAAAAAATGTGAGATTGGCAGCAGTCCAATGTGAGCCAGTTTTTCTTTTATTAAGCCCTGAAGAACTCCCTCACCGCCATTAGTACTCTAGCCTGCTGGACGGGCTAACGAGCCAAATCGCTGAGCAGCTGCGAGCGGTATTGAAAGCAGCACCCAGGCTGCCTCCTCCCGGCACCTAATGAAGTTAAAGGGGCCGGTGTTCATGCACCGCGCCGCCCAATGGCCGTGCCTCAGCACTTCGTCCCACGTCTTAAAAGGGGTGTGGGACAAAGTGCTGAGACACGACCATTGGGCGGCACGGTGCATGAACACCAGCCCCTTTAACTTCATGAATGCCGGCCTCCACCCCCTGCCCTCACCAGAAGCAGTGGTAAGTCATGGGGGGGGGGTGTTACAACGGGGCTTAAGGCTTTTCTGGAAGCAGAGTGCCCCATAATATGCCTTTTAACCCCCTTCATGCCACTCTGCCTCCAGAAATGCCTTTTAACACCCTATATGCCACTGTCCCATGACATGCCTTTTAAAATATTTTTCTCAATCACAGCTTTTCTTAAATATGAAAAAATAGTTTACATGAATTAATACAGAAATAAAAGTTTCTTACAAGAATATCGTGAAGAATAATGTGATCACTGTTTTGTTCCACTGAATAAAATGGAAGTTTTTAATCTAAAAATGTTTGCAGTAGCAAATGTTTTGATTCCATTATGTGTAATGTATTTCATTTATTAGGGCCTTTTAACACTTTTGCTTTCTGGCATTTTAATACAAATAATGTTTTATAGGGGTGCGTGTGGGTGTAAGAGCTCGACCGCGGGATAAACTATATGGGACTGGCCTGCAAATGTTTCCAGGGCTGCTTTTCATTCCCAATTCAGCCCTGCATGTAACGCTTTTTTATAAGAATTTGTGTTTCCTTTCCCCGCAGGGCTTTTTATCATTTATGAGTGCGCCGCTGATTGGTGCTTTATCAGATGTCTACGGAAGAAAGTCTTTCCTCCTTGTCACAGTTTTTTTTACATGTTTTCCAATCCCATTAATGAGGATAAGCCCATGGTGAGTTATGAGAAAAAGCACTTGTCTGAAATACTAGCTATTATCAGCGATACTGTAAGCGGCTCCTTATGGAAATATATTGTAATTTTGTGATCCGAGCCTTCTTTACCAAGTCTGTTAGTTTGTCTTGGTCTATCAGTTCTAGTTTAACCTTTGAGTTATCAGCGCTATATAAGCAGAGGACAAAAGAAAAGAAACGAACACTTTAATGATTCCATGAACCACCATGCAGTAGCCATATATGTCCAGTTAAAAAGGTCCTTTTTCATTTAAAAAAATATGAAAATGAGGGTTGTAAAGCAGTTTCCATATGATTTCTCCCCCCTAAATTTTGGGTGGTCTGTGCTGGAATGTTGCAGACCTTTCCCATGCACTTGTGCCGCAAACCATCCCTGGTACAGATATATTAATAAAATAAAATATTCTTTTGGAAATAACGTTCCATTTAATTGAACTAATGTATTTTGCTTGTGTTCATATTCTATCTAAAACATTTATAGCACTTTATATTTCCATGTGTTTCACTCCATAGGTGGTATTTTGCAATGATTTCTGTATCTGGGGCTTTCTCTGTTACATTTTCTGTGATATTTGCCTATGTTGCTGACATCACACAAGAACACGAAAGAAGTACAGCTTATGGGCTGGTAAGTTGTCATTGGTAAACAGTGATGCTATTAATAATATGCAGATGGTTATATTGCCACATGCTCTGTGTGATGGGAATCTAGACCGTAGCTATTGGCACCTGATAAATCAAAAATCTGTATGCCATTTATATGGGATTAATTGGAAAAATTATTAACTCAGTATTCAACTATGCAATATAATAGTGAAACATGCAGTTAACAAGACAAAACCCACTTAGATAACAATACATAGAGAATGCAGATGACTTGAAAATTGGGTACTTATTAACCATTTCTAGATTGGAAGCTCTTTTAAATAGAGCCATCCTCATTTTCGAAGTCCGAACTGTTATGTCCTCTTTACCCATTGTACAGCATTGCAGAATATATAATTCAATAAATAATAAAGCTGTTAAATTATGCATAGTATGTAAAACTCAACTTTTGGTTCAACTTATGTGATCAGTAGGATACTGGACACTAAAACTGAGCACTACAGTAGCATCATATGAGAAGAAATCTAAGAATATAAACACAAAATATTGGTTTTGAGTAATTGTAAAAAATATCTTTTTTTTTTTTTATGCTTCTTCCAGGTATCCGCCACATTTGCAGCTAGTTTGGTGACCAGTCCGGCTATTGGTGCTTACATATCTGCTTATTATGGGGATAACCTAGTTGTTCTCCTGGCAACGGTTGTGGCCCTCTTGGATATCTGTTTCATCTTGTTGGTTGTTCCAGAATCTCTCAGAGAGAAAATGAGATCAACTTCTTGGGGAGTTCCTATTTCTTGGGAGCAAGCAGACCCATTTGCTGTAAGAATCTGATTGTTTTTCTGTTGCAAAATATATTTGAACCAGTTTAGGCTGCCATAAGGCTAAATAATTTTGAGGATGATGATGGGACGTGCTTTGCATGAGCAATGAAAGGAGTTGCTTTTCCTTTTACTATTTCCCACGTATAGACTTAAGTTTGTAATGATTTTATTGTCTCTTTCAGTCACTGAAAAAGGTCGGGAAAGATTCAACAGTGCTTCTGATTTGTATCACAGTCTTCTTTTCCTATTTGCCAGAAGCAGGACAGTATTCCAGTTTTTTCCTTTATTTAAGACAGGTAGGTGTTTTGGACCACTTGGAAAGTTTTGTTGCCTAAAAAAATTTGAACAATAATCCTGATCAGGGGCGTACCTAGAGTATTTGGCACCTGGGGCGGAACCTGTATGTGCCCCCCCCCCCTTTAAAACTGCATAGCTTCTATCGTTACATACTGGCACAGACATTGAAGGTGGTACAGCATTACAGTTATCATTATATACTAGGCATACATTGGCGGTGGTACAGCATACACCTACCACTATATACTGAGGCAGACATTGACAGTGGTACAGCATACACCTACCGCTATATACTGAGGCAGACATTGGTGGTGGTACAGCACAACACCTATCACTATATACTGAGGCAGACATTGACGGGGTATAGCATCGGGTATAGCCCGACATTGACAATAGTGCAGCATGACTCCTATCACTATATACTAAGCCAAACATTGATGCGGTGTAAGCCTACCACTTCATTGTCTGGCTTAGTAGTAGGGATGCACTGAAACGAAAATTATGGACTGAAACCAAATATGACCCCCCCACCATGAAAAAAAAAAAATCTCACACTTTTATTTAAAGTAAGTAACACACCAAAATATTTACATTTTTTTATCTGATTAAGCGATTAATCGAAAAAATAATCGGCCAACTAATCGATTATGAAAATAATCGTTAGTTGCAGCCCTACTCCTACCATGTCCAGGTTCTAGCATGTACTGGTTGCCTGGACATGATAGGAGTTTGATTGCTGTTACCAATTATATATATGTATATATTAATGTTGTTATTGTTCACATGTGAACTCGGCACTGGAAGCATAGAATCAGACATACAAATCCCGTATTTGCAGGTATACAATAATGTAATGTAATAATAATAATGTATGAAAACATAGCATTGCAGGTATAGATCAACAGAACACACAAACCCAGCATAGCTTATATAGATCAACTGGAAATCACATGTAAACTCAGCACTGAGGATAGAGATCAAATAAACACATGGAAACATCACTGCAGGTATTGATCAACCTAATAAGACATGCAAACCCTATATTTGCAGGTATACATAAATAATGTATGGAAACATAGCATAACAGATATGGATCAACAGAATAACACACACATCAATTGGAGTTCACATAAAAACTCAGCATTACAGGTATAGATAAAACCCTAAATTGTAGGCATAAATCACAGGTTGCACAACCCAAAGCCAGGCCTGGAATCCACACTGCCCACATGGAACCTGAGCAGCACCCAAATTACACACACATGACTTGCCATCTTTGTTCCCAAACAGCCTGTCTTATGCCATCGTATTCATGAGTGACTGCTTGGCGCCCCTCTCTCCTCCACGTCCATGGGAGTTATGTAATTTAGAGCATAATTATATAACGAAAAAGACATTGGAAATTATACAGCATAACACCCATTACTCTCACACACTTACCAATCCACACATACTAATCCACTCTCACTGTCACTCTTACTGAATGCTTTCCTACCTTTCTTTGCTTTTCCCATTACAGCAGTCGGCTCCTTTTCCTCCTCTTCGCTCTTCTTCTTCTGTCTCCTACCGGTTCAGAGGGCACGGACGGCGGTGGGCACGGCTTCAGTGTTGTGCGCCGGGACTTGACAAAATCCCGGGGCGCAGCAGCAGTTGCCGCACGCATCGCAAGGGAGCGGTATCGGAGGTCTTTAACAGACCTCCGGCTCCCTTGAGTGATTTTAAGACGGTAAAAGGGAGATCCTTGATCTCCCTGACCGAGCCTGCTCCTCCAGCGGCGGACATTACTGTCAGTCTCTGGAGGGGTGCCCGGTGCCGGCAAGTTGGCACCCCCCTGATGAGCGGCACCTGGTGTGGACCGCACGCCCCCCCCGCTAGGCACGCTACTGATCCTGATTATATCTCGTGGCCCCAATCATAATTTGGTTTAAAGGAAGTTATATATTACTAATAGTTCTGTAACACTGGTCAAGGAATTATAGGTTTATGTGATTGTTTTTCTGCGTTTGCCCAACAGTATTCAGCAGAAATATCTGTAAGATGTGAAACAGGGCTCACGCAATTGAGAATAAGTGCTTAAAGAGGCAGGCTTCTTGTGGATGGCCACAGCATGCATAGATATCGCTTCATTGACTAATGTCAGAAAGCACCTGTTGGCTCAATAGCAATTGGAGTATGTGAAATGCTTGTTAAAAGGGCAGCTTATATCTAAGACCACCAATCCCTGGAAGAAAATGACCATGACTTTCCATCCACATAAGTACCAGAAAAAGCAGCAACTATCATGAGTTACCCAGTATAAACTCATTGGATTTCTTTTTAACGTCTGAAGTGGTTGGATATAACAGGGACCTTTGGTCTGAGCCAAGTATATCCTAACATGTTTTTTGTTTTCTTTTCAGATCATAGGTTTTAATCCAGGCAGCATCGCAGCATTTATAGCTGTAGTAGGAATCCTGTCTATTGTAGCTCAGGTAAGCGTATTTCTCTGGTGCTTTGTTATATTCAGTTGAATTGCATTGTCGGTTAATGTACGTCATGCTAAGTGTATTACGTCATTACCAAGGATCACATTGTGTGTATAAATTATATATTTAGTGGAGAAACACACTTGCTTACTGATCCCTAACTAACTGCAGATATCTGTATACATGTTGCTCGGCCCTTCTTTTCTTATTAAGCTTATTGTCTTTTCCCCAGACTGTATTGCTCAGCATCCTAATGCGGTATATTGGAAACAAAAACACAGTTCTTCTTGGCCTTGGCTTTCAAATGTTCCAGCTGGCCTGGTATGGTTTTGGCTCCCAACCCTGGTAAGCATCCGGACATTTTTTGGCAGGGTAACGAGTTTATTAAACATGTTCTTGATTTTTTACACTGAAATATGCGTGTAAAAACATCTAGACCAATTTCTATGCCGTATTATATTAATGTGCCTTCCCTATTATTAACTGATTTCTAATATTAGATTTTCTTTACTATTTTTTGTAAAATATCATTCTTTCAAATAGAGCTGCCTTTATTTAAACTTCTGCCTCCCTGTTTTCTGGTAACAGAGTGATAACTATGACTCTTCTCTTTTCTCTTGACTATCAGTGATGCCAGCAAGCTGCAAGCAACTGCATTCTGCTTTGTGAGCATGCCTTCACAACAGAGTATCGGTTTGGTGCTTGTGATGAGCAAGAACATGGCACATATTAGTGTATTAAAAAAACACCTCATCTGAAATGGCAGTTTCCAAATTATTCCTAACGTAGAACTTCTTTTGCAAGATGGGTTGTTTTGTTATACCTCTTTACTAATGTTTCTTGATGTTTTAATACACTAGCACAGTTTTTGCATACAAAGACTATTGGTGATCATCCAAACAGATGTGTAAGTTCAGTAATGGAAGCAGAAGTATGTTGGTAGAAGCTTCTAAAAAGTCAAGAGGTCCTTACAGAAGCTGTAATGTAGATTGAATGAGTCTCCAAACTGGTTCCAGCGGGGGTCTTGCACATGATTGGAACTGGTGCATAATGAAGTAGACAGGTGTAGAAAGTGAAATTGCATTTGGATATACAGTTTGCATGGAGTAGCTGTGGAGAGCTGTCACGCAACAAATAAGGATCAGAGGGAATATTGTTAAAAAGGGAGAGGTGAAGTCTTTTGAGCAATATGGTATGTGCCCCTGAAGTGCATTTTCTACATTTTCAGGGAACACTTAAAGGATAGGAGGCTAATGGAAAGTCTGGTGGAGCAAGGTATGGAGTGCACAGAAGAGTACAGTATGAGCAGTACAATTGTACTGGGAGGAAATAAAGAGAAGGATCTATGATGGATAAATCAGCTGATTGTACAAGACAGTGAAGGAAGTTGTCATGATAGGTTATGTCAAGACTGGACTGTGTGGCTGAAGTGGTGATGCTAGGCATGGAGTACAGTGGACATATTTAGAGTTGGAAAGAAGACTAAAAATGATGGCTTGCTTTGTATAAGAAAGAACTGTATGTTTGCTAGAGGTCAGAAATCTCAGATTTCTGTGCACCTACCTGGTGAAGTTGTAACCACATTAGCTGATTTCCTCTTTTGATGTTAATGGAAGTGAAGTCAGTTGATTTTGTACCTTGTATACCTAATTTGAAAGTGTTAGTGACTTAGATATTTTTAGTCTCTTCTTTGCCCATCCACTCGTGATTTATAGTTTAGGTGTATTACTTTTAGATCTGTTTAAATAATGTAAAGTATGAAGTTCAGTCAAGGTAACCAATTGCAAGGACTAGCTATCAATGATAAGCGCCAGTCATTTATGGTTTAGAATCACAGTCCTTCACTCTGAATGCCAAGTGGGAGAAGTTATATTCAAAAAAAAATCCTTGGGCTTATATTTTTTCGGCTTTTGGGCAAACCATTGTTACTCAATGCATTTTAATAAATGTCAGGTTCTCTGCAGATGACTCTGCTATGACTGTCATAACAGTTTATATGCGTTTGAATAAAATGTCCGGTTATTAATCATTTTAGAGGTTTATTCCCACTTGTGATTTGAAAGTTGTCTGCTGTTCAGTTAAATACTTTATCTTTCCTTGAAGGATGATGTGGGCAGCTGGGGCTGTTGCAGCCATGTCTAGTATTACGTTCCCTGCAGTGAGTGCCCTAATTTCACGTAATGCTGAATCAGACCAGCAAGGTGAGTTGGACAAGGGGACAAATGTATCATTTATTAACACTGTTATCAGCTCCTCGTAACTCGATGCCTGCTGTGTTAATACATACTAAAATACAGAATGTTTAACTACGTATGCAACACATTTTTTTGACTTTTTTTTACTAAAATTGGTGAAATGGTTATTTATGAAGTCTGTTTGCCTGGGTGTAGTTGGCTAATTAAACAACAACAAAAAACAAAACCCTTAGATTTGCCCAAAATAAGGAAGTTGCACTTTCAGAACAGGAAAACCTCAGTGAAAATAACTATGTAAAGCCAACTAGCATTCTCTTGTATTTCTAAGAACAAATAACATTTAAATATCAAGTAATATTGAGGACATTTTTTTTCCCCAAATATTATTGGAAAAATATTTTTTCAGGAAACTTGTCATACATGGTGATGTCATTGGGCTGAAAATGGCTGCCTATTTTTGCAATTATCATTGATTCATTGGGAATTGCCCTCAAAGTGGGAAAAAGAGCCGTCTTTTCAAAGCAACTCCCACAGAAACACTTCCCCCAGTTCTACACCTGGCTGTAATTATTCTATTTGTCTAAAAACTCCCAGATAAGTAAAAACCTGTTAATTGATAGTACATTTTTTATTTTATTTTAAAACCCCTAATACGTAGGACCTGAGAGGCTCACGCTTTTCAATTTTGGGCTACTGTATTTACAATGCAAGAAAAGGCACTCATATATTTTGTTGTTCATACAGGTGTGGCACAAGGAATGGTGACTGGTATACGAGGATTATGCAATGGGCTGGGACCTGCACTGTATGGATTTGTCTTTTTTCTCTTTCACGTGGAGCTCAGTGGATTGGTACCAGTGCCGAGTTCAGAGAAAACTACTATGAAAGATCCAGTTTATGAAGTAAGCAGTGGGTTCACACACCAAACTTCTCAATTGGGCATCTAAATTTCCTAATATAGAAAATTGTGATCACAAATGTTATCGTCAGCAATAAATATATATACTAATAATTATATATATATATATATATATATATATATATATTCTACAGAATGCTCTTTTGCTCCAGAATGCATAACATATTTTAAATTCAAATGTCTTTTCTTTCTTTAAAGGGGTCGATCATCCCAGGCCCACCATTTTTATTTGGTGCATGTGCTGTACTTCTTGCCTTCTTGGTTGCCTTATTCATTCCTGAACACAGCAGCCATTCGGCCAAAAACAACGGTATTGGGAAGCACAGCAGCGTTATTAGCAGCACTCAGACAAACCCTGATCGTGGTAGCGATGAAGATATAGAACCACTTTTGCAAGACAGCAGCGTATGAGTGCTTCCCAAAGCATCTATTGGCATCGCATAAAAGCAGAAGCAGAGAGTATATAAGGTTCAATAAAATAAAGAACTGATCATGTATATAATATATATTTTTTCTCTTTTCTACATTGGATCCTTCATACAGACTGAGACTTGCCATTAATATTCTCATGTTCTTTTGTATAAAATATTTGTTTGTTATATAGTCGCTGCATGGGAGGTTGCATGCATTGCAAAAATCTCCAGCAGTACAGCAGCTAAAGGTTTGAGCTCTCCATCCTGTATTTGCTACCTCAAACCTTGTTATTGCATTGCATACTGATTGTTGTAAATCTTAGATATTGCAGTGATGGCAAATTGATCTCACAAGGGTACCCTTTGCAAAGTTGAGCCGGTGTTTTAACACACCTAACAGTGCCTGCCAGTACATTATGTTTTCTTAATGGGACCAGACACATTTTAGCATGTCTTGT
The DNA here is from genome assembly GCA_009364415.1 of Spea multiplicata. Taxonomy (NCBI): domain Eukaryota; kingdom Metazoa; phylum Chordata; class Amphibia; order Anura; family Pelobatidae; genus Spea; species Spea multiplicata. The sequence goes on from VKOC01006640.1 coordinate 19,876, forward strand.
AGTTCATTCTGAGGAGGTATATCTTCTGCACCAGAGTTAACTTTGGTACCAGAGAGACATTTCCAGGGAGGGAAGATCCCAGGAGTTTGCAAACATTTTTAACTCCATGAAAACATTATATGACGTATCATTTACTCATAGGAAGAGAGAGACATTTTTTGTTTAAAGCTTATACTGTTCATGAACAGCGAATCAATTTCTACCGTACTTTTCTACCACATGCTCACTTTTTATTTGCACCAGCTCCCAAAATATATTCAAACTATACGAGCAATTAAATCAAATGCAGTTAAAACGTAACAATACACAATAATAATAAAAAAAAAAACCACTGCTCCTGAATAGATGAGTCCTTCATTGCAAAGAGCCTGACCTGTAAACCAAGACATAAAATACCTAAAGTAAAGTTTTCAACTAAATGTCCTTGATCAATGGATGTTGGAAAACTGGTGCTTTATTTGATACTTAATTTTACTGTATTGTATCATGACAACATTCCTAATTGAAAGTAAGTGTATCAACATAGGTATTTATTTACTAAACTATTTATTAGATTTATTGCAGTGAGCTAAAACTGCATGAGGGGCCACCTTGGTCAGATAAACATGATGGCATTGACCCTTAATAAAAGCCTAGCTAATGTGTGAGATGAGAGGCTTCATATCACTGTACACTCCGACTCGCACTGTTTACTGAATTCACTCCTTTATGCAGGTGTCTATTGTTTTTCTATCAAATTTAAAAAATCTATTTGATACATCTGTGAAAAAAATTCTCCAAATTCTGTAACCTCATTGACTACCCTTTCGCCTTAAATGTTCTGTATAGTGTATTAGTCACAATCCATTGCATTCATGTCAGATACACTTCATAAGTTACTTTGCTTATGTGTGTGTGTATATAATATATATATATATATGTATATATACACACACACGTATGTAAGTGATCTCAAATACAGTCAGGCTGCTTTTGTAAAGTCACTTTTTCCCCCAAAGCATTTGCATAGGTTGAGAAAATCTATAAGAATCTATGAATGTATGTGTATTTTTCTTATACATGATCCATTAAAGGAAAAGAATGATCATTAACTGGGCACTGCTGTTCATGTTTTATATGTAGATATTTGTAAGAATCTTTCCCTAACAAAGGCTATGTATATCTTGTATTTATAAATGTATCAAGATTCATGACAGAAAATATACTGCTTTTATATAAATAATTATCTGTACCTGAAATGTTTTTTTCTTAATATATATATATATAGAAAATATATATTTTGAAATGTTAAACCCTCAACATTGATAACTTGCATTTTGTAATACGCCTTTGGTTTTTATGTTAACAAACTTCATAACACACAATAAATAAGCAAAAGTATATTCCAGTGTAAAATTCAAGCGTGGTTAGTGTATAAATGTTTCCTACAACTTAAAATCAGTTTTCAGACTAGACATAAAATGAATTGCGTGTATTCCATGGCAGGGTTATTCGTTGTTGTTATTATTTATTTTTGACCACATCAAATTCTGCCTTTTACATTGATCATGCCAATAATTACATTGCATGTTGAAACAATGCTTTAGACCTTGGTTGTAATAACTTAACCACACTGCAGATTTTATGTGGCTCTTTTATTAGCACAAGTCTAAAAGCCTGTACAGTTGGACGTATTTGCCATTGAAGGACTATGGTTTGGAAAGGTTTCAGACATTTTCTTCATGAGCACTCTTGTTTCTAAGGTACAATTAAGGATTAATCTGAGCAGTTTCTAGTTGAAACAAAGTCCTAACTTGTGTTCCTATTTTTTCTTATACTGAATTGTATGCATCTGCTCTGCTATCTGCCATGTGGGCAACATAATTTGAGATGTTCTCAATTTTCTAGCATATGACATGGAAACTTTTTAAAACCCCAGATTACCTGTCCACAAATGTGAATGGCGCTTGATTTCCTTAAAATACATTTTGTCAACAGCAGTAATAATATAAATCTCTTCTTGGTCAAACATTAAAAAGGCACGCTTGAATGTATTTTGCACAAGGTTCTGACAACAGCTCAACCACAGAGCAGGGCAGCAAAGTGAAGTACATAAAAATGCATTTCATCTGTACAGTGGCGACTCTAGAAACAATAAGTTACCACTGTCAAAACTGGGGGGGCATTAATTTCCACCATTAAATCATACCACTGAAAACACGCACACACATATATTGATAGATATAAATATGTATTGCCAAAAGTAATGTGCTATGGAATGATACTTTTGTTACTGGACTAACATAGTACTTGATCATTCAACATGGGAAGCCTGAAGCCACAATTTAGTGTAACTAATCCTTGAAATAAATATTATAGAGTAAATAACAC
>VKOC01006644.1:0-17406 GCA_009364415.1 Spea multiplicata
CATATCAGCCGTTTGTATAGATTCTCGCTCTGTTATCTGACCCCGCGAATCTACTAAGCCCGAACTGCCTTGTGCAATACGTGCCTGTGGGGTAACGAATAGAATGCCTGCAGTCTTAGATCACCAGCTGGCTCTCTGTCGTAAATGAAAGTCTATGGAGGAACTGGAGTTCATTTAGCATCCCATGAAAGGCATAACTGCTATAACGCGTGCTGGCGTGGTTAATACTACTGTATATCAGCGCTGGGGGTTATATTACTAGTATATCAGCGCTGGGGGTTGTGATTCTGTATACAGCTCTGGGGGTTATATTACTGTATACATGGCTGGTGGGTTATATTACTGTTCAGGCGCTGGGGGTTACATATTACTAGTATACAAGCGCTGGGGGTTATATTCTGTATACAAAGCCACCTTGGGGGTTTATATTACTGTATACAGCGCTGGGGGTTATATTACTGTATACCAGCGCTGGAGTGTATATATTCTGAGTAGTACAGCGCTGGGGGTTATAATTAGTGGTATACAGCGTGGGGGTTATATTACAGTTTAAAAGCGCTGGGGGTTATATTACTGGTTATACAGGCGCTGGGGCTATAGATATTCGAACTTAGTAATACCAGCGCTGGGGGTTATATTTTACTGTGTATACAAGCGCTGAGGGGCTTCTATTACTGTAATACAGCGCTGGGGGTTATATTACTGTAATACAGCGAGCTGGGGGGTTATATTATTGTAATACAGCGCTTGAGGGGTTAATATTACTAGTAATAACAAGCTCTGGGGGGGGTTATACTGATAGGGGAAGATGATTTCTGTTCTGGGGGGGGGGGTTTCTTTTCGGATAGATGAGAGAAGGCTCGTTTTGTGTCGTTTGTATTTGTTTATTTCTTGTGTTGTGATTCGCGTGTGTGGAAATCTGGTCGAATGTTTGGGGTTAATTATCGATGTTTCGTTTTAATATAGCCAGTAATAACAGTTTAATTTTTTTGTATGACCGGACAGTAAAATGTATTTAGTTGATCAGTCCTTATGTGAATCGTTTTTGGGGATTCGCTTTTATTCTCTGATATGAAGCAGCGAAGTTACAGCCCCACCCCCCCCCCCGCGGAGATATGACCGTCCGCAGTAATTATCAGACGCGCTCCTGTTTTTCTTTAGATTTTAGTTCTTTGGTTCCTTGATTATATTTTGGGCCCTGGCTGTACTCGGTAATTTATCCCCCGACGCGTTTGATGTCGATCGGTTTCAATAAGAGACCGCTGAGGTTAGGTCTGGAGGAGACGGTCCTCGGGGAGGCTTTGCTCTCGTTGGCAGGCCGGTGCCGCATGAAGCTCTTCCAAGATCTCTCCCGATGTCTGACTTTGCAGACGCTGCCTGAAGTCCTTCGCGGGTCTCTGGACGCAACTTAACATGGCAGAGATAACTTAATGGGGAGGAATAATCCGGCCTGAGAACAGGAAGTTAATATGGCCGCTCCCATTGGATAGACGTAAGGAGGGGGTTCTAATTGGTGTTGCCAGGAAAACCTGACATTGGCAAGATAAGCTTGGTTGTCGAGACTTTCCCTGTACATTTGGGACTGTTGGCAACTATACCATTAAACGTTATCGTAGTGAGTAGAGCTCGCGGAGAGGAACGGAGTCGGCGTTCGCGGGGAAACCGGTTTGGCTGCTTCCGGAATCTTAGGCTTTCGGCTGTTAAACCCGTTCGGTTGTAAATAAAGCGGCGTTTATCCGGAATAGCGGGATTTGTGCCGATGATTCAGCCGCTCGGTTGCTATGTCCAGAAAAACGAGCGGGAGATCCGTTACCTGCGGAGGTAGAGAGGCTGCGCTGACCCCCGACGCCTCAGGCGGCCATGAATCGGCTGGATGCCCAAAGGTGGCCAAAAACTTGTGTATCAAAAATGGCGCTTTCCGCCCCCCCCCTCCCTCTAATAAAATGGCGGAGGATGGGAAACGTGCAGATTGGAACGGTCAGTCATGTGATATTTTGGGTGACTTTCCCGGCTCAAACATCACACTGAGCTGATGCTTTATGGCGATGCTAATGAAGTCCGTCCCTCCATAGACTTTCATCAGCCAGAGAGTCCGGCTTGGGTGATTAAGACTGAGCCATTCTATTGTTCCCACAGGCAGTATGATAAGGAGTCGGGGGGTTTAGTAGATCGGGGGTCAGATAACAGAGCGAGAATCAGACAAACGGCTGATATGCAGCGGCCTGAAACTTATATTAATGGGGGCAAAAAACTACAACTGGGGTAAAAAAGAAAACAGCATTATTTTTTAAAGCGTATTTTTAATCCGATCCGAGGAATAAAAAAAATAGTGGGAGAAACTTTTTTGCGAGACCCCCCTGTACCATGCATTTTGTATTATTAATGATTATTTATAGTACTTAGTATTAGTATTTCTATAGCACCAGCATTTCCCGCAGCGTTTCTTACAGTCCCTTCATTTACTGCGTCTGACAGGCCCAGAAGCGCAGGCTGCAATGAAGCGATGTATAAATCGGGGCCGGAGGGCTCTGTGGTGTAGATCTGTGGCCCTTGGCCCGGAGCTCAGCGCGTGTTTGTGAAATTCCTCCCCGACGCGTTGTTACAGCGGAGAGTCCGTGAGAGAGTCCGTGATGCGCATGCCGACCGACGAAACCCGAGGAACTCTCACGTCTAAAAATAATTGTTTTGTGTTGAGAGTCGGCTGCACCCTGCCGCGCATCGCATTCGTGGCCCTCGCGGCTCGGGGGGGTCCAGGCAAATGTCTGTGGTTGGAATGTAACCGGCAACCCCTAGGCCGATGGGTAAAGAGGGGGCACTTCTCATTGGGGGGGTTTGGAGGCGTGGCTGGAGGGCAGGGGAATTTGTGTAACTGGGCGGGGCATTTAGAAGAAGAATAATGGGGTTTATTTACCCCGTTTAATTTATAAAGCTAAACTATTTGCCACATGGCCCCTGAAGCCGCGGGGTCCCAATAATCCCTACAAGATCAGCATTATGGGCTAAGCTGACAGGGGCCACCATGTCCAACACAATGTATATTTTATATCCCATCGGGTTCTGATTTTCCTGCTGTTTCTATACACATTATCGGGGCTTTTAGGGCCGTAGAACCCTGCGATCCCCTCATACCCAGCAAACATTCTGACCTCCTAGAAAAAGAGGGGGCATCAGGGGGGGAGAAGGGGGCATGGGGGAGGAGAGAGGGGGGGCATTAGGGGGAGGAGGGGCACAGATGTCGGCGGGACCGCCCACCCGTGTTCTGAGAATAATTGTTCCCGGGGTCAGGTGGGAGATGCTGTTACCGGTGGTCCCGCTCCGGGGGTCTTACCTCCTTCCTGCCTCCATTACACGTTCAGGGCCAAATACCGGCGGGTGCTTTATGTGGTAATCCGCGGATGACGCCATTTCCGTTCACGGGAATCTCGCGCGGAGGCTCTGCGCCCAGACAGCGGCGACATCGTTTACCTGAATTTTTCTTGCTTTCTTTTTTTATTGAGGCGAAAATGGCGGCCGTGCCAAAAAAAAAAATGAAAACAAGAATTCCAATCAATTGCGTCTTAAGTCTCAAACACGGCCCGTAGGAACGCCGTCCTCGGCAGCTTCATTGCCTCGTTGAATGAGTGCTTCGGCCTCCTTTTTATTGTTTTTATTTTTATATAATTTTTTTATATAAAAACCAGGAGATGCGCAATTTATTTATATTTACATTTGAGAAGAAAACATTGAGACAAATTAATACATTTTATAGATGGCCAAAATTAAAATAGAAATGAAATTAAGTAAATTGAGGACTTATTTTTAATTAATTATTTATTTTTTGGGTTTGCCTGTTTTGGCTTTTATCCGTTTGCGTTTAGGGCCGGGTTTCAGCGTCGGACGCACCTGAGCGGCCCCTGCGGTAATTCGGGCCGCCGTCCTCCTCCAACCGCAAGGAGAAAGCCGAGAGTTATTTAATTACGGCGTTCCCGAAAAAAAACAAAAAAATAACCCCCCTCGCTAGCGGCTGGCCGGGGAGAGTTGGCGCGGCTCGGGGTGACTAACGCTTCCAGCGATTCATACGCCGGGTTATTTGTGGAAAGCCGGGCAGCGTCAGGAACGCGCTCACTTCTTTTGATGATGATGTAATAGGCGAAAGTTCATGGGAATTAGGTGTTTTATGACTTCACGATTAAAGATATTATTTAAAGGGGCAGTCCCGCCGTCGTGCGCCTTAATGCAAATAACAGCCGCGGGGTTCCTTTAAATTATCCCCCCCACCACCACCACATTTATTTGCCCCTTTTTTGCTCATCCATGAGGCAATCATAGGGGTAAATACAGGTGGGGGGGATTCTATAAAGATCCCCCCCCTGCCCGCTGGAGCTGACTGGCGGGGAGGATATCACAAGCACGAGAAATAGATGGGGTAGGGAAAGGGTTAAACAGATATGGGGGGGGTTTTGTATAAAGGGACCCCTGGGCATTAAGGTGCCAGCGATGCCCCCCGGAGTGATATCGGGAGGAAGCCCCCTCATATTTATACAGTTTGGAAAGAGAATGGAAGGAAGAAAGTTCCCTTTAAACTCCGCCGAGCCGCCACTCACGTGTTGTGGGTGACCCCTGTTTTTTTTTTTTACGCGCCCGCAGTAATTATCCCGGCGAGCTCTGAGCTCTCGATTGGCTGCTTTTCTGCATCTGCCTTTTTTTTTTTTTTTTTGTCTTTTACGGAGGCAGCGGAAAAAAAAAACAACAAAAGAAAACGAGGACAGTGCGTTCTGTGCTGTACCCTGCAAACCACTCTTTTGTCAGTAACTAACGATGAGCCCCATCTGCAGTTATGTAATAATAACGCCACGGCGCATGTGCTTTGTAACAATAAAGCTTATACCATGAAGACGCACAAAACCCACCGGCAGATCGGCCCCATCCGGCCCCCGTCTAGTCGCCCGTTTCTCCCGCTGTAACGACTCAAACCTTCATCAGTCGTTGGTCTCGTCTTAGATTCAGGAGCCGGATGTCTATCCCATGCCTGTTTAACCCCCTCGCTGTATTACCCTCTACCACCTCTGCTGGACGGCTGTTCCACTTATCTACCACCCTCTCAGTAAAGTAAAAATGACTAGAGAGTCCAGCTCATGTGATCCAAGAACAGATCGTTAACCCTTATTGCAGCCGCTTAGAGACTGATCTCTGGAGCTGAAGAGGTTAAAGCGTTTCGCCCCCCCCGGGGAGGCAGGGAGCTGGCTGAGTTTGAATGACCGCAGGCTGGAGGTCTGTCGGGGCAGAACGGGGCAGATAAACCCGTTATTTATAGACTGAAGCGCGTTTAACCCTTTACGCCCCGGGGTTTGCTTCCCTGCTTTGACTTTCACGTGGCAGCTGTTAGGATTTGCCCCTAGCCTTGTGATTTTTACCCCAGTCTCGGGGCGATGGGGCAGATTCTCGGGGTCACACAGTCCGGATGCGACTCCCTTCATATTCTTAATGATGTCTGAGTGCCCCGATAGGTGCTTTTCTCCCTGCTGTATCACAGCTGGAATCCCTGCTTGAACACAGGTGTCCCCATTTAGTATATCCTTCCTCCTGACAAGTCATGGGTTCCGTAAGGGCCGGTATCAGAGCCGTTTAGCTGCTGACATTGTGACCGACCGCAACTTTCTCGACCCGCACGATGCGAGTGAACGGAGCGTTAACTCGGGGATGCGTTAACCGTTTAGTGGCCCTGGCATGTGAATGTCGGTAGGGTGGTAGCCGCTGGGGTGTCACGGGCCCTGCCAGACGGCGTCTCGGCATGAAGTGCAGCGTCTGGGAGACCTCTTTGTGTCGGATTATTTAGAAAGTTCTCTGGGAATCTGATATCTGACGGATCTTTACGCTGTTAATCTGCGTAGAATCGTTACATTTCCGATGCCAACCGTTACTCACCGATCGGCAAACTTTGCCAGCTTTCCAGGAAAATCTACTTACGTTTCCAGCCTTAATTGTTTTTGTTTTTTTTTTTTAAACTTTACTAAGAGGGGGGTTGATATGTGGAACAGCCTCCCAGCAGAGGTGGTAGAGGGTAATACAGTGAGGGTATTAAACATGCATGGGATAGACATACGGCTCCTGAATCTAAAATGAGACCGATGACGGATTAAGGTTTGAATCTTTACAGCAGGAGAAACGGGCGACTAGACGGGGGCCGGATGGGGCCGATCTGCTGGCGGGTTCTGGGTTTCTATCTGTTCACTTGCCCCGCTTTATACCCCAGACCCCTCCCAGAAATAATTCTTTAATCGTGTAAAATTGTCTCTCCTTTATGATTTTTGCCGGGAAGGCGTTATTAATCATCTGCCACAAGAAACAGGCGCTGATTGGCTGTTGCCAAATAACCTGAAAAAAAAATAAATGCTTTAAATCTACCAAGGAAATAATAATAAAATGACTGGTTTTTTTTAAAATTAATTTATTCCTTTTTATTATTTTTAGTTATTTAATTTTATGTCAGAGGAAAAAAAAAGGCAAAAAAAAATTTTCAAACATAAATTCTATTATTTCCCAAAATGTAGCATTTTTTCCCCCCTCTCGGGATGGGGGGGGGACGCTCTCCCTTTTAGCGAGGCTCCGCTCGAGGTTCTGTTTCTATTCCTGGCAGACAGGAGGCCGCTAATCGCGCGTTTTAATCAGCGTGATTAAGTCACAAGTCAGGAAAGGAACATTGGGCCGTTTAAACCTGTCCCCTCCGTGACCTCCGAGTCCTCGTGAGCAGCGAGATGATATGACGTCTGCCATCCGGGCGGCTGATGGGAATTCTAGTCTATTGGGGGGGGGGGCAGAGACCCCCTTCTATTTCCAAAAGCAACACCATGAAAATGTAAAAGGGGCCGCGCAGCTTTACTGTGCATTAAAGTGAAAACGATGGCAAAGTCGGGGTTAATTATTATTTTTTTTTCTTATACATTTTTAATTATGGAACCGGAGCGGCGGATTTTCCAGATTTTGCAGAAATAAGGGCCGCTGCGGTGATACTTTTGTCTTCTTCTTCGCCTTCTTTTAAGTGGCTCCGTTCGGTGTTGCGTTTATTTTTTTGATACATTTAAATCGTGAAAACTCTAAATAAATAAATAAATAAATAAATAATAATAATAAAAAAAAATTAAATAAATAAAATAATTATAATTATTATTTACAAAAATCTGGATTTGCAGAACTTGGACTGAAAATTCCGAATTTTATTAGAATTTGCAGAAGAACCCGGCAGGTCACTTTGGACGCCTTTTTCTGTTTTATTGATCCGGCTGCCCAGCAGACTGTATAGATCAAATGTGAACGATCGATGCGGATAGGTTCTAGGCAAATGATGTCGTGTGAGATTATTGTGCATGCGCACCGTGGCTGGCAATACCACGATTTCAGGGTGTGCGACAGCCACAGTCACGTAGGGTGGCCAGTGGCTCGGCAGACGGTGATGGGAGTTGCAGAGAGATCCCTATTGTTTAAAAGCCTGTATGGCCGTGCCCCGGCGGTTTATTAATAATGCAGCGAATATCGCATTACAGGGAGCGGCGGGCGCACCGTTATCTGAGCCCCCGGCAGGGGAAGGACCCTCGGATCTGCAGTCCGCGCCTTAAAAATAAAAAAAAAAAAATTTAAAAAAAACAAATTAAAAAAAAATATAGAATAAAATTAATAAAAAAAAAATTAAATAAAAAATTAAAAACATATAAAAAAATATAGAATTAAATTAAAAAAAAAAAATAAAAAATATAAAAAAAAAATGAAGTCTTAAAACAAAAGCACGCACACCCTGCGCGGCCGGGGCCCTGGGGTATGAGTCAGTCCTTCATTTCCTTTGGGAGAGATCTTGGGCAATTAGCTAATTGGTTTGGAGAGGTGACCTGCCACTGACTTCAGAGGGGGCTGTCCCGACGTGATGGGAGCAGAACATCTGCTAAAAGCCTCTCCTGATTTTCCAGGGAATATGCGTCATTATCTGTATATCCGTTCCACGCGTGGCTCCGTGTCCAGGGCATGTACCGGGGCAGCCGGAGGGGGCGATTCTGACCACTGGGGTCACTTTTGATGTTCTGATACATCCCGACAAATTGCTATACGATATAGGAGCTCATTGTCTCCGGGCAAAGCCCGTATGGGGAGGTTTACCGGTATATCTTGTTTTCTACTTTACTGAGAGGGTGGTGGATAAGTGGAACAGCCTCCCAGCCGAAGTGGTAGAGGGTGATACAGTGAGGGACTTTAAGCATGCATGGGATAGACATCCGGCTCCGAAAATCCTGATTCTTTGGGTGAAAGAAGCTGAGAACGTGGTCATTTTTTATTGCACAGATTATAATTACCTGAAAAAGCTTGAAATGCCCGTATTTTAGTTTACCCTTCTTAACGAGGGACCTCAATGCCACGAATTACCCCCGGAGCCAACCCCTTGGTTTATAAGGTACCACAAACTGCCCCATGAATGCTATGGGAGGGCATTAAGAAATAATACAAGTAAGATGTTAATTGGTTGCTATGGTGATAAGTCAATGTGTCTAACTTTTCATCGGAATCCTTTCCCCTTCGTCTCTTAAAGGGGGCAGTTACCGACGTTTCAAGCTGCCTCCCTTATCGCCCCTTATGGGCAGCCGCCAGCCGCCCTGGCACCGAGTGGGTTAATTGCTTAGTTTTCAGGGCCAGCAAATGGTTTATTTGTAATCGAATTCATAGATCGCAGAGGAGCCGTTAATACGGCAGGAAAAAAAGCTATTATTATGTGTTTTTAGCGATCAATCTCTGTCTCTCCGGTGATGTCAACGGTCTCGCTGAAAACGGGTATTTTTAGACTCCTTTGATCGTCGAAATCTGGTAAAAGAGGAAAAAGAACTGAAAGTTCTACTTTTCTTAAAGGAGAACCCACCTTTTTCTCATTATTACTGGAAGTCTGATTCTAAAAATACATTTTCAGAAATTTTGCAGAATTTTCTTTTTTTTACCCCAGTTGTAGTTTTGCTCCATAATATAATATTTTAAGGCAGCTGCATATCAGCCATTTGTATGATTCTCAACTCCGTATCATACTGCTTGTGGGGAACAATAGAATGGCTCAGTCTTAATCACCCAGACAGACTCTCTGACTAATGATAGTCTATGGAGGAACGGACTTCATTAGCATCGCCATAAAGCATCAGCTCAGTGTGGTGTTTGAGCCGGGAAAGTCACCCAAAATATCACATGACTGACAGCAACGGCGGCTCCAGGTCTGCAGATAAAGGGGGTTTATTTGGATAAAAATGAGAAAACCATTTTTTTCAAAGACTGACATTACTGTAGTATTCAGCACTGCTGCGGGATAGGGGGGGTTTATAATTACTGTATTATACAGCGTCTGGGGGGTATAAGTTATTTTTCGATTTTTTGTCTATTATCGGTATACAGCGCTGAACGGGGGGTTAAAAAAATTTACTGTAAATACAGCGTGAGCGGCGGCGCTTCGTGTTGGAAAAATTTTCGTCTATATACAGTCCGCTGGGGGTTTATTTACGGTATACAGCCTGGGTATTGTTATATATTATTACTAGTATACAGCAAGAGGGAGTTAAATTTACTGTTATACAGCGCCTGGGAGAGTCTTTATACATACATTATATGAACCATGGTAATACAGCGCTGCTGGGGCTTAAACTATACAGCCCGCTAGGTGTATATACTGTATACACGCTGGGGGTTATATTACTGCTATTACAGCGCTGCGGGGTGTTATATTAGTGTATACAGCGCTGGGTGTTATTTACTGTATTACAGCGCTGGGGGTGTTATATTACTGTATACAGCTGTGGGGGTTAATATTATTTTTTATTGATATACAGCTGTGGGGTATATTACTGTATACCAGCTGTGGGTTATATTAGTGTTATACAGACGCTGGGGTTATTTATGGTTAATTAGTGTTACAGCGCTGGGAGGTTATATTACTGTATACAGCGCTGGGGGTTAAATTACTGTAAACTAGCGCTGGAGGTTATATCCTGTAACAGCTGTGGGGGTTATATTACCTTTATTACAAGCCGCTTATTGGGTGGGGTATATTTACTGTATTACAGCTGTGGGGGGTTATATTAGTCTAGTGATTAGTGTATACAGCGCTGGGGGGGTTATATTAGTGTATACAGCGCTGGGGGGTTATATTACTGTATACAGTACTCTGGGGGTGATATTAAAGCAGATATTTTTTTTAGTTACCGGAGTTAGAAAGTGAAACTTCTGTGTTACTAAATGCCCTCAAATTTATTGGACGTTCTCTGTAGCAGTCTCATTGGTGTCACCAAAGCAACAGCCAATCATGTGAATGCCAGCAAAGGATGGATGTTCAGGTTGCATTCATGCGATTGGCTGCTGTTACTCCCGTTGCTTTCAGAAGCAGCATACTGCGGTACACTTCCTGCTTTCAGTAGAGGCAGCCGGGGGGCGGAGTTACCTGAGGGAAAAGTCATATTTCTCCAATAACTAAAGAATGCCCCTCCACTGCCTCCACCTGTCCGATACACGCACGTTATTCTTCATTAAAGGTGCCTTCCCACCTCCTCTACTGAATGTAACCAAATCCAGCCTCCCCGGTACTGCTGGAAGTCCGAACCCTCATCGGAAATAATTCTTTAATTGAGTTATAAATCATTTTCCCGGGGAATGCTAGAGTGATGTTTTAACTCCTTTCCTGAATGAGTGCTATGAAAATGGTTGTTTTTGTTGCTTTCCCAAATACTACATTATACAGGCATTTTTTTACTTCCCCATTCTCCGTATCTGCATGATTATTCCTCCCCTATTGTTAAGTTGCTGGTTCAGGCCGCCGCCGTTGTAAGGGTCAGGGGGTGGGGAAGGGAGAGGACTTCAGGAAATTGATTAGATAATGCCGAACTAAATGTCCCTAAAACAAGTACGCTGATTTGGAAACAAAAATCACAAGTTTTGGATTAATTTAATGTAAATTTGCTAAAAAAAGTTGTAATTGAAAAAGTTCCACGCAATTTACGGTTTATTAACAGAACAGAACTGATTCCCGTTCGCCTTCCCGGCTGATTATCGTTGAGGGCCCGGGGCCAGATGTTAACTTATTTGTGGCCCCTAGGACATAGCGCTACATCCTGTCTAATGACACCCTGGGCCACCAATGCATGTACCTGCGCTCAACGCGAGCGCCGGTACACGGTCATAACACGAATGCCCGATCACGCGATCGGGCGATCCCTTCCGATATGTATCAGTGACCGGAATGGACAGGGGGGAGTCGGCGGAGCCTTTCTAGATCCTTCAGGGATCTCCGATCGCTGCCCCTACTGGCTGTGGGATCAGCGCAGACAGATCAAAGCGGGGGAGGGGAATAAGATAAAGGGATATATATATATATATATATATATATATATATATATATATTATTATTTTTTAAAGTGCCCCAATACCCCTAAGCTCTACCACAGACTAGGCCCTTTACATACATATATATATAATTATATATTTTACATTGGGACTGCCCTGTGAAACACAGAGACTGTTGGGAGGTAAGCATTGATCCCATTCCTCTGTCACCCCAGTCTGCCAGATCTGTTATCTTTCTGAATCCCCCGACCCCCGATTCTTCTCAAATATGGACCCTTTAGTAGCCCGTCACATAGATCCATATGGAAACCCTGTCTTGTCAGGAGGTGAAGATATTCTGAATGGAGTCACCTGAATTCAAGCAGGGATTCCAGCTGCGATATAGCAGGGAGAAAAGAACCAATCGGGACGCTTGGATATCATTAGATCGGAGGAGAATAGAGGGCGTCGGCTTCGCACCGTGTGACCTCACTTGTTCACGCGCGGGGTAACGGCCAGCGGGGCGTATTGAATCTTTGGCACATAAATGGTTAAGCAGCCCCTCGCTCTGATCTCCGGGCTTTTGTTCTTTAATCTAAAGAAAAGCTTCGGAGGAAGCGGAAGATTCCGTGTTTTCAAGGACCGAGGAAATACTTAAGACGCAAAATCTAAACTTCCTTCCGGCGGAATCATCTCCCTTATTTATCCTAAAAAAAAAATTAAAAAAAATCCATTAATTTTAAAATTAAAACCCAATCGTTTTTATAAAACCGGCTAAATCGCCGTGAAAAAGTTTTGTGTTATACGCTGGTACCGAAGCAGAAGAGAGCCCCGCTCCCGGGAGCTTACAATCTATTAGGAGGGAGAATCAGACTGTGAAGGGGGGCTGCGTCGGTGGGGGGGTGGATCCCAATATTGGGAGGATAGATTGTAAGCTCCTTTTGAACAGGTGCATTTGTAGTGCTTAGAGTAAGCAGGAGGAGGTGTGAGGGCACCGGGCAGGGAATCCCAGAGAATACGAGCCCCGCGGGGGACATTTAATAGGGGAGGGGGGGGCTGACAGAGGATTTGGGACACAGGGCAGATATGCGTGTAATAAGCTAACATCATTGGTTGATAAAAACCTACAGGTCTGACGCGTTTTATGCTGGGGACGGATCCTGAGTTTTCCGGCGTAAAAAATATAATGGGAGCGCTCCCTCTCCCCCCCCCCGTCTCCTTACCTCCTCCATCCTCTCCGTCTCCTTACCTCCTCCATCCTCTCCCACAGCGCTGCCTTTTCTCGTTCTTCGTTTTCTGCTCTCCTTCGTTTTTCTCCGGTGATCTGCTGCGTTACCCCGTCCTCCTGGAGCGCTTCTGCGTCAGGGCAGAGCCTCGGCGAGCACCCACAGGTATAACGTGCCGTGCAACCCCCCAAAGAAGAATGAAGGAGCGGAAAGCTGGGAAAGAGAAGAATGAAGAAGCGGAAATCATGAAGAAGAATGAAGAAGTAGCGGCAGCAGCAAGGGAGAAGGGAAGAAAAAAAAAGAACCAGACGAGAAGAAGCTGTGTAGACACAGATCAAACGTGCTCTATGAGAGATGCCTGGATATAGAAAATTTCCCTCCACGCACCTGGCCCTCCTGGCTTCGCGTTTTGGATTTAAGGCTCGCGGACTCCACACCGGGGGCAGATAACGAGAGGAGTAAAAATGTTACAGAAATAAAGTTCTAGCTGAGAATGAATTAAAAAACTTTTTACTCAATCATCTTTTATTATCAGGACAGCCCTATGTCGATGAGGGACTGGTAGATCTAAACCGGGACATTGGGTAGGTATGCAGACCTCACGCTCATTGGAATCTCCTCCACGCGCCCATTGTCTCCGCACAGGGCCCGGCTTGTCTTTCCTTCCCCCCGTCTGTAAGGTTATTTGTCTGGAGAGACCCTCTATTTTTAGCGGGGTCTTCCGCCTTGTCCTTAAAGCCACCGGGGGATTTTTTTTTTTGCATTTTTTTTTTTTCTTTCTATTTTTTTTTTCTGTTTACTCATTTCCTGCCGTTTTCATTTCCTCCGGGGTTCCTCTCTTTGATTTCAAGAAGAATTTAAAATCTCTTGCTTCCTTTTTGACGTTTAAATGTTATTGCGCATGTTTGATGGAATGTTGGGCATTTTTATGGCATCTTTTTGACCTTTTTGACAATTTTTTATAATTTTTTTTTTTTTTTTTACTGCGGGACGTTATATATGTAGGATTTTTAGATGAATAATTATTTTTTTTACTCATTTTTCAATTAAGTGCTCCCGCCAAAAAATTAGGAGTGATGCGAGTTTTTCCACGATCAAACAATTATTTCAGGGAAGGCTTCGGGGCGTTCGGCAGAATTAAGAACGCTGCTTCTGATTGGACATTTAGTTACAAAGGCGTTAAATTCAGCAGAGTCGGTGGAACAGCAGCTTTAAATATTCGCTCCTCTCCTGCACCAAAATTAAACTTCTGTCCATCGTAAGAAGGGCCGCGCTGAATAGGGGCTATTGTCTCGGGGGCCGGGAGGCAGATACGCGTGGGCGCTGGGGGAGGGGCAGACGGGTTGGTGTCATCCCGCAAGCCCCCCCCACTCGGTAATCACGGTGTTTGAGTGAAAGTTGGAGTGAGTCCCACACGCAGACAAAGAACATATTTACACCGCGGGCCGCGGACACGCGTGTGACGCGGGAACAAAAAGATCTCTGCGCACAAACAAAATTAACCCTTCACTGCAACGAGAAGAACATGGCAGTGTGATGTAGGAGGGGATCGGGATTTGTGGTTTTTTTCCCCCATAATATAAAGTTTTCAGGCAGCTGCATATCAGCCGTTTGTATGATTCTTCGCTCTGTTATCTGATCCCCGATCTACTAACCCCCCCCCCGACCCTATATCACTGCCTGTGGGGAACAATAGAACGGCTCGGTCTTAATCACACAGCCGGACTCTCTGACTAATGAAAGTCTATGGAGGAAGGGACTTCATTAGCATCGCCATAAAGTCTTTACAGCAGGAAAAATGAGCAAACTAGACGAGCCCAGTGTGTTTCTTCACTAAAGATGGGGGGTTCTATGATTACATCTTTTTTTTTTAATATGACCCCCCCCCCAAGGTTTTTTTACAGTTTTTGTTTTGAGATCGTCGGAGACAGAGATTTATGACCTCATCGGACGCCGCGCTAATAGATCAGCCTCTGTTGGCGTCTGCGGGGGGGATTGATGGGCTCTGTCTCTGTGATCTGCTCCGGGGATAAAGCGCTGGGAACGCTGACACCTCGGATGGGATAGTAAATGATTGTGAGCTCCGGAATCAATCGAGCTCCCGTCCGCCTCGGAAAATAACAGAAAATATCTGTTCTGCCCCATTTTGCCTATAAGGGTCTTCCTTAACTCTTTGATAGCCGGAAGTGCTAAAGATGGAGAAGTTATGGGGCAAAGTGCTGATAGCTGTCACAGTATTAGAAATGGGAGGTTCCTGGTGATTTTCACCCGCATTCTCTCCCCGATTAGAAAGAGCAGCTCTGTGCGGCGATCATCCTTATAAATACGAAGTGAATACAAAGCTGAATATGAAATGATTGCCCATCGTAACTCCCCCCCCGGGGGCAGCTCTACAGCACTGGGGAGGACTGGGTTCTGTGTGAGCAGCGTGTAAAATGCTGCCCCCGCAGGATGTGAGGAGTATGAACCCTCAGTCTGTTACACACTCCGCGTACTGCAGGGGGCAGCACTGTACGCGCCGGTCACAGACATTACATTTATTTATAAAGCACCGGCAGATTCCGCATCGCTGTTACAATCAGTAGAATAAATTTCACATACAATAACACATACACATACAATAACACATACGCATACATATACAATAACACATACACATACAATAACACATACACATACAATAACACATATACACATACACATACAATAACACATACACATACAATAACACATACACCTACAATAACACATCAATATACACTATACCATACAACATACAATATAACACATACACATACACATATCAATAACACAAATAGCACCCTAACAATAACACATAATACACATACACATACAATAACACATACACATACAATAACACACACACAATAAACTGGTGAAGTGGAGAAGCGGACCCTGATGATGTGACTTGTATGTGTATGTGTTATTGTATGTATGTGTTATTGTATGTGTTATTGCATGTGTATGTGTATGTGTTATTGCATGTGTATGTGTATGTGTTATTGTAGGTGTTATTGTATGTGTATGTGTTATTGTATGTGCTATGTGTATATTTGTAGGTGTATATTGTAGGTGTATTGTTAGTGTTATTGTAGGTGTTATTGTCTATGTGTATGTGTTATTGTATGTGGATGTGTTATTGTTGTGTGTGTATGATTGTTATTGTAGGTGTTATTGTTAGGATGTAATTTTGTGTTATTGTATGTGCTTATGTATGTGTATTTATTGTATGTGTTCATTGATGTGTATGTGTTATGTGATGTGTATGTGTATGTATGTGTTATTGATGTATGTGTTATTGTATGTGTTATTGTATGTGTATGTGTTATTGTATGCGTTCCGGGACAAGCGGCCAATACAGTCCCTTATGTTTTTGTAACATGAGTTGTTAAAGCACACAGGTTATTTTATATTATTTATTATATGTTGGCATGCGTGCCGTGGGTCTCTGTAATCTGCCTAGTGTTTTTTGAGCCCCTTAGTCCCCCTACCACTTCTTCTGGGAGGCTGTTCCACATATCAACTACCCTCTCAGTAAAACTTCCTTCTGTTCCATCTCAGCCTGTGACTCTCTAGCGTTAGATTCCGGGCTCTCGTTGTAATTTTTCTCCTCCTTTGGAATAAATTTCCCTCCTGTCCTTTATTAACCCCTTTATGTATTTAAATGTCTCTCCCGGCCCCCTCTTTTCTCCATTGTCGCCCCCCCCCCCGTTTTCTCTCTCTCTCTCCCCCCCCCCTATGTACTGTAACTGTCCCTTTAAATGTGAAATCCATGTGATTTTGGGCGCTGTTACTCCGGGGACAGAGAAGCGATAATCGCCGGCGTTATTTTGTTGTTAGATTCCGATTCAATGTCTCTCGTGTTGATACAAATTATCACCTCTCCCCGGCGTCTCATCCCCGTCTCTTGCCCGGTAAGGAGAGCTGACCTCGTATAACCCTCTCCCCGCGGGGACTGGCGAGGCTGCGGTCCCTTGAGCCAAAGTACAGTAAATCCCCCCGCAATGCGCCGGCCGCTTTGGGCAGCGGACGAGTTTCTTGGAAGGAGACGGCTCGCGCTGGCGGAATCTCTAAATCACGCGCAGTAACCGTGGGACTTAACCCTTCACGTGACCCCAGGATTGGGATGTATGCTTATGGAGTCAGTATGTAGGGCTCATTTGCTTAATTTTAGATGTGATGGGAGGCCATTTCACTTTACTGCGAGGGGGAGTAGATAAGTAGGACAGCCTCCCAGCAGAAGTGGTAGAGGGTAATACAGTGAGGGTATTAAACATGCATGGGATAGACATCCGGCTCCTGAATCTAAGACGAGACCAACGACTGATTAAGGTTTGAGTCTTTTACAGGGGGGGCAGACTAGTTGGCGGGCCGGATGGGGCCAGAATTCACCACCTTTGTGGCGATTTGTAGATTTTTGCTGTGTAATAGCACGTTGGTGAGATGTATTCATTTATATCGCGCCATTATACTCTGTAGCGCAGTACAATGGGGTAAACCCATGTCGTCGAGCCGGCGTCCTTCTGTTCCCCCTATAGATTATATAGGCGCGTTGCGTTTATAGAACGGCCCCCTGATGTGTATTGAAAGGGTTAATCTCGGCCCGCAGCCTCTCGTGGTCTGCGGCTCGTGCCCCGTGTCAGGAATCTGCCCCCTAGGAGATTGTCACAACTGCCCCCTGACATCGAACCTGCCTGCCGGATACAGCCGAGCCGCGGGCGCCCGACGGAACAGCTGGAGGCCAGCGGCCCCCCGAGAAACCAGGCGGAGGCTGGGGGTCCCGGCCTTTAAATACCCCGCGTGTGCGTTGAACAAGACGCCGTCTTAAAACTTAAATAACCGTCTCGGC